>JASDQU011248585.1:0-24887 GCA_032191745.1 Picea mariana | reverse complement strand
AATTGAATGGTTTAAGTATAAGTTGAAAAATGTTTTAAATTGTACTTGATACTGATTCACCCCCCTCTCAGTATCAACAAAAACATGCTTGATGATAGGGCAATATGCTTGATGATAAGTTAAGTGTCTGAGTAGTGACGTTCCCTGACCTGTTGGTGGCCGGGGAGGTGCATTACAGTATGGTATTAGAGTGTTAGTTTTTGACACTGGGCCTGAATGGGCCAAACAAGTCGAATGGAGACAAGATTATAGTACGTTATCGATTACAGTATGGTATACAATATATTTTCATTCATGGAAAATTGAACCACCAAGTGGAAGAATAATATGTAGGGATGTGCACGCTAAATTTAGCATTGCACAGAGTGCATACACATAGTAAGGGTGCACTTGGTGTGCGCAGTATGGTAAGGCACAATTGGTGCACACATAGTATGAGTATGAGTTGTATCACTACAGTGCAGGCAAGGGTGCGCTCAATTGATTGTGCACGATAGCGACAGAGTATTCGATGGGGCATACAGATTATTGTATGTGGTAATGCATATTGAACTTTATCACGGTGCAATGTATAGAGTGAAATGGATGTGGAATATCCAAGCATGATACAGAAACAATGCACAATTGATATTTATGCACAATGCAAAAGTAGTGCATGCAAGTTATTGGCGCGACGAAGAGGAAATGTATAGCAGATACAAGTGCAGAGAAGCATGAATTATCTTATAAATTTTCTTTGCACAATAAATAAAGGTACACAAGTTGAATTTTATGCACGCAAAATCATCTAAAAGGCTAATTAAGACGACGAACCTGAGTGTAATAGAAAATTTGCATAGTATTCAAAGAAAGAGGAATACACAACTGCATTGAAGTATTATTTAAAATGAGTCAAGTGAGTGAGATGAAGTCTGAGTTTTATTCAGATAGTTGAAAGTGAAATATAAGTTACAAGAAGACACACAATATTAAAGGAAACAAGATTCATATCACCATCAGCTGGAATCTTGTCCTAAGCAGTACAAAATCCGATACTGTTCTTATATATTCATTTAAAATATGAAATTACAAAAGGGGATTATTCAAAATAGAATTTTCTTTATTTAAAGAGACCGAACAAGAACAGGTCTATCATCTCCGAAGATTCCTTACCTCTACTACCATCTGTCCAAAAATTTCTAAAATATACTCAATTGTATTTGAGGGCTCATTTAAGATTAGCTAGCTCCTCCTTAAAAGAATCTAACTAGACCAATTGATTCTCTCCAACACTTTTAGCCGCTTCAGCGATAGGTTCTTTATTCTGTCACTTTCTTCGTTTCTTCTTAGCAGCTGGTCTGTTGATAAACATATCTCTCAGGATTGGATTTAGCCTGATTTCCAATCTAGATTCAGTCATAGGTACTCTGTGAAATTTAGTCCCCAGTATTTGTGTGACTACATTTTCCTTCATACTCGCAAGAAAATTTAGCATGTTTCCTGAATAACCAGTCTCATTGGATTTAACGGGGTCCATATACCTTAGCTGTGTGGACACCAAAATACTTTTGAAGAGATGAGAAGCTCGAACCAGTTTGGGGACCTCTCATTGATGGATAAGATGATGCTTCCATACTCGAGAGTTGGTTATTATAGAGCCTCAATCATGAATCATTGCCAGACTTGCACACAAGTACTATGGGTTGCCATGCTCGGATAATCCATTTCAAATGATTAAAATTTTTGAGTTCGTTACATGGTGGTGCTCACCTAACTTCAAACGGCTATGATGTACTGAGCGGATGAGACAGAGTGATTTGACTAGTCGTCACCCATCCCACGAATGGTGGATTTGACATATTGAAGCATGTGACATTGAAACTTATGAAAAAGTGGTTTTGGAAAACCTCCTTTTGCCTGATGTATCTCTACATGATGATGTAGTTCTTGCTAACTTCTGAAAACATAGGTCTTGTCTAAGAATCTTCATGGTGGCAACACCAACAAATTAGAGAAGATAATTCTGATATATTTATTGAGTCGAAGTAGTTCATATTTCTCATGGATTGTTGGTTTAGTTAACCTAATTAGTTTTAATGGTTGCACATTTTGCATAATTAACAACAACTAGATCAGATCAAATCAATATTGAATCCATATGAATGGAAGAGGAACGAAGAACTTACATTCAACAAGATGAGAGAAGAGGGATGAATCTCCATTTGGACATCGAAGGAACAAACTCAAATGGACATGGAGAGGAAAGGGATGAAAACCTAAATATTGTAGAGACCATTTAAAATTTGCAAAAGGATGTCCAAATCCATAAAGTTGGTAATGAAAGGCTTATGAGAGCCAAATAGCAGCAGGATGACCTCAATATGAATTTATTGCAAAGTCTGAACAAGATATAAAAGAAATTGGAAAAAGAAAGTGACTCAAGAAAATATGGAAGTCACAAACCTTCGGATGAGAGAAAGAAATTAGGAAATGTTGGCAGACACCACCATCACTCCCCGAAGCATTTCAATAAAAGAGTAGGTAGAAGCACAAGTCCATCCCCTATCAGACAACGTAAGAGATCTGGGGTGGATGAACTATGAGGACAAGATCAAACCTCCTACATTTGATGGTGAGGACAAGAAGGATGAAGATGCATAAACATGGTTGCTGGGCATGAGAAAGTATTTTCAATTACACAATTATTCTTATTATGTAGAGGGTAGAGTTGTCATCTATAAACTCAAAGGAAAGGCATCCATGTGGTGGGATTATAATGTGCAGGTACAACACATCAAAGAGAAGAGAATTACTTGGAGGGAATTTAAGAGGTATTTTGAGAAGAAATACTTGACTACGAGATATTTTGACAAGAAATGAAAGATTTCTTTGAACCCAAGCTCAGAATCATGACCATAGATGAATATAAAAGAAGATTCCTAGAACTACTGAAGTACATATCCTTCATCAAGGATGAGACAGTTAAAATTCAAAGGTATTTGAGTGGATTTCCAGCGTTCATCAAGGACAAAATATAGTATGATGATCTATAATGTTTCCCAATTTTTCCAAAAATAAAATAAAATTGTGAGTCATTAATTCTCAAATTAAAGATACATCTGATTTCAATCTTACTACATGGAAATCATATACTTCTTCCTTTACCATTTAGGGCTTACCAAAAATCCTTTAATTACTGATCACTAACAGACCTTATCCCTACTTAAGTGAAAATGGCTAGTAGATTATAATGGATTATAAGTATTTATAATCGCTCACATCATAGTCTACACTATTACCCTTAGCCCAACTATATCCTTATGGAAATATCACTACTAAATGTGCGAATGTATAATGGTTATATGCCATTAATTCCAATTGTGAAAGTAAGACACATTACAGGGAGAGTGATAATGGACGAGCATCCTTAAATTCTGAAATGACAATATGTTTTCCTCAAGTTTAGTGTGACAGGGTACTTATAGACCCATTACTATCACAAAAACTATCGGTACATGAAAGTGTTATGAGTTGGAAGGTGTTAGTTAAGGCTAGTTATACGCATTACCCACTCACTTATAACTATCATCCCATCCGAACTAACTCTTGGCCTGAGGCCTTTCCTTACTTAACACAAATCGATGAAATGAAATGGAAACCTAACTAATTTTAGGATTAACAAATAATTGATAATCCAGACTGTTTACCAAAATTGATTTCCCAAGGACTGAGGTGGGATTAACCTAGGTATGATCAAGGTGGTGTAAAGAAAATCTATGTCAAAGTGTTTAAGACTTCCTGAATGCGCACCCTTGGGATTGTCTCAATTTTTAATGTGCCCATTGGGACTTCGCCACCTTTCCCTAACCACGGTGAATAGATATAGACTGCCATTAATATCTAGTAGACGAGTTCTTGTAGGTTACTCCTCATTCTCAAAGTTGGTTCTATGTATCCAGCGACTATGCTCTAGGGTTTTCTCTGAATGTTCCCAATGCTTACAACGACGATTCAACCTGATGGATATGCGTTCGACGGACCCCTCACAATGGAAACTATCTTAAATAAGGTAAGAGTTTCTGACTGATAACTCCAAGAAAGATCTCAATGTTATACTGAATTTATCTATGTTTGGACTGTAACTCTTAACAGAGTCTGTTTATAAACGATTGCGCAAGATTTAGGTTATTAGTATTCTCTTCTTGTTGCACAAGTCTTCCTGGTTGTCATCCATAGGGCAAGCTGGAATCCACTCCCGAATGTAAGGTTCCTAGTCTTATACTCCCAATATTGAACCTTCCCTATAGTTATGTTTAAGGAGACCTGGACATAGAGTGTGTTCTATCGTAGCACAGAGTGTCCTCTTAAGTTTTTTCAGCTCCGTTACTGTGCATATGATCTTTGCATAGCACATGGCTCCTCAGAGTAAGGGTATAACTAAGGTTAGAAATATTCAGATCCATTATCCTTGGTAATCCACCCCGATATCCCTTAACGAGTCAGATAAGGGTGGTCTGGGTATCACAACTGATATGGTGATTTTGTAATGTGTATAAGTCTCATATGAGATTTCATTTTTCTCCTTTTTTTATCTATGGTATATAATTATCCCTAAGTCCTGAGCTTCATCTAAGGTTTTTCTCTTGTCAGTGGTTCGACCATCTTGAATGAATGGCCTGGATTGTTAATACTTAAAAAAAATGAACTGTTGCAAGAGGGGGATTCCCATTTTGACCAAGAATATATCAGTTGTTTTCCCTTGTTGTCCCCATATAAAAACACTTTTTAATCACCATTTTACTATGATAAAAGAAGGGGAGAACATACATGATACATTTTAGCAGAGTACAATAATTATTATGAATCGTATTTAGCATGAATTTACTCACTGTTCTGAAAGAAACCGAAAGGTATTTACAGATTACAAAATAATGATGGGGTCTCTTATTTAAATGCGAGGTACCCATCAAGAAACTCTTCACCCCTTCCACCCCTTCAAGTGCAACGACCCTTCCATGGATACAAGGAGGAGGCAGAGTCTACTTCCAAAATTCATCAGCTAAGTATAGTTTGTAAATTTATTGGATTCTTTCGTTATCAGTATTCTATTGGTTGATTGAATAAAATATTGTCGATCTATCTACAGGATTGGACATCTTTGTCATTCTTGGAACTCAGGTCATTGCTTTAAATAAGAGGTATTCGGGTTCCTATTACCATTTTCTTCCAAAAGAATAAAATCTCCAGTTTACCGAATGGGATAAATTCGTTCTAGTGTATGGCTGTTGTGGGTAGAGAAGTGCCAATTCCCACTCGACTCGTTATTACTACAGTGTTAATTTTTTTTAAAGGAACTTAAAGGGTGAAATCCTTTACTTAGACATGGTCGAATGATTTATCTTTCTCTTATGTTATACCAAATGTACTTAAAACCCGAACTCTGTGATCTAGTATTTAGATAGATTTTAAGTATTCCAACTTCATCCTGTATCTATGTTCAGAAATAAAATAACTTTTAATTACGTTCTTTGGTTATTCACATAACTATGAAATTTAATGATTGATTTTATGCTTGCAGTAATTGTATACCTCTGAATTTTTTCTTTATGAAATCTTTTGTTTCTGCATCATTATTATAACAGGAAATTCTAAATATGAATAGCCAAATTTGTACAGCCTTGGGCAAAGGAAATTTTCGTAATAAGAAAGGGTGCATTCGGGTTCCTTTACTGTTAAAGTAGTTCATATAATAGATCTGTCATTGCAAATTATATAGTATAATTTTTTGTTTTTGTACTCTCTTGTTCAAAATACCTTTATATGGGTCAGATTAATGCACTGTAAGGGAAACTAGTATAATAGTCGGTCTTCCTACCTTAGCTACAAATTTGTCTCTACACAGCCCGTTTAATGGAAAATAAAATGTAGCATAGTTTACAAAATTCATAATGTTGTTCCCGGCATTATTCATACAATTAGATTAATGAAATTACAGCATAACCTCCACTCCCAATATGTGAATCTCAGCATTGATTTCACTTAGAAAACAAATAAATAAAGAAAATAGTAGTGAATTTAATTTAGAGGAGATTTCTTCCAGAATTTAACCATGCATAATCCTTTCAATTATCATAACAAATAAGAGGCCAATTCTACCATTTGTTTAGAAAGGGGTCACTCGATATTAGATTTACCATATGTTCTCTATCATTCTTTAGGCTTCATGAATTTGAACTGGTTTTTCCTACGCATTATTATCTATCATAATTAGTTGATGCATTACATTCGTGATTGAATCATTCACCAGAGAATGGAAATTATTTCAGTTTTGATTTAAAAAATACATTGCATCAGATATAAAATCATTCAGAAAAAGAAGGATTAGAGTAACATATCTGAACCAGATCACGAGAAGGAAAATGGAATAACCATGTTCCTCCCAACCATAGAATAGGGCAACCAAATCACTTGCCCAGTTCACCCCCTAGCCTAACCATGAGTCCATGAGGGATAACTTGAAACTCCTCCCCAGCAATGTCTTTCAGTCTTTAGTAGACTCCTCTTGCCTCACACTCAATCATTAGTTTTCATAATAGCAAGAAAACAATAGTCTCTTTTTCCCCTCATACTTGGCAACATCCTGTCTCCTCACATATTCTATTTATCCATAAAATATTTTTTCCTAGGTCTTTTTCCCTCCCTTGGGAATTTTTGCAGCTTTCTAAATCCCTGATTTTCAGGGGCTGCCAATGGAAAAATCCCTGATTTTCCACTTGTAGCAATCAACCTAGAGGTAGTTCCAACATGTTCCCCGCTCATGGAGTCATAGTCAGTTGATTTTAACATGGTTGTTCCATTTGTCCTCCTGCAATCAATATAAAATATTTTTTTTTCATACAAGTGTCATAGTAAAATAGTTAGTTGGGTCAAATTAGATCTCTGCGCAACAGTCATAATAATTAATTACAATTATCAAATTCAAAATTCGGAATTTCCATAAATGGCAAAAATTTTCCAATTTCGAATTAACTAAAAACGGAATAATTTTCCAACAAATTTAAATTTCAAAAATACTTTATTTTTGGGGATGTTACATCCTTTCCCCCTTCAATAAAATACTATCCTTAGTGTTCATTCCTTTCTTGGAACATGGTTGGATGAGATTTCCACAAATCTCCCTCCAACTCCCAAGTGGCCTCCTCAGGACTAAAGTTCTTCCATTGCACCTTTACCTGAACAATGGCTCTATTTCGAAGTGTTATTTCTCTCCAGTCTAGATTACACAGGTGTTCCACCTGGAAATCCCCTTCAAGTTCCACCTACACCAAGTTCCAATCAATCATATGAGTAGGGTCATGAACATATTTTTTCAACAAAGAAACATGAAATACATTATGAATTCTTAGATTAGATGGAAGTGCAAGTTGGTATGCTAGGGATCCAATTCAAGCTAGTATCTCAAAGGGCCCACAAAACCTGGGTTCCAGCTTGGCACAGTTCCCTAACTTCAACAAACTTTTTATGGCTTTGACCTTCAAATAAACATGGTCTCCCACTTGAAATTCCAAGTGTCTTCTTTTCTGATTTGCATAGCTCTTCTGTCTATCCAGGGATTCTTTCAAGTTCTATTGTACCTTCCTTACCATGTTCTCCATTTCTTGGAGCATCTCTGGTCCAACCATGATTTTGTCAGTCGGGTTATCCCAGCTAATTGGAGTCATACACTTTCTGTCATACAGTACTTTGAAAGGGTTTAAGTTAGCCAAAGTTTGGTAACCATTGTTATATGCAAATTCTACCAAGTGTAGGTAGTCTTCCCACTTGTTCAGTTTGGTTCTTACGTACATGTGGAGCATATCCTCTATGATTTGGTTTGTCCTTTCAGTTTGTCCATATGTTTGTGGATGATAACTCGTACTGAAATTCAAATTAGTATTTAGCCCTACAAACAATTCCTTCCAAAAAGAGGATGTGAATTTTACGTCTCTATCTGAAATCACCATTTTAGGAATACCATGCAGTCTAAAAATTTATTTCATGAATATTTCAGCAATGTTTATAGATTTAAAAGAAGACTTTACAAGAATAAAGTGTGCAGATTTACTGAGTTTATCGATTACAACCATGATAGAATCATTCTGTTTCTGAGTTTTAAGAAAACCTGTTATAAAGTCCAGCGATATGGTCTCCCATTTCCATTCTGGTACTGGTAATGGCTGTAATAGGCTGGCTGGATGTTGGTTCTCGGCCTTAACTTGTTGACAATCTTGGCACCTAGCCAGGTACTCTTTTGTTTCGCCCTTCATATTAGGCCAGTAAAATAGTTTTCTAAGTGTTGTTATTGTTTTCTTGTAACCTGGATGGCCAGAATATGGTTTCTTGTGCACTTCATCCAAAACTGTTAGTTTTAACTCTATTTAATATGGTACGTAAAGTCTGTTTTTAAATCGTAATAGTCCCTTCTTGTCGATACTTAGATCTGGTTTATCTGCATTAGTGGTACTGTTTTGTAATTCTTCCATTGTCTTAGTGTAATTTCCGATGTTAACACTTTTCATCCTTATTCTTTGTTCTAGATCACTTTCTACCCCGCTGATATTTATCTCAAATAACCCATGGACTCTTCTGCTTAAAGCGTCTTCTAATTTATTTTCCTTACCCTTGATATGCCTGACCTCGAAGTTGAATTCGCTCAAGAAGGCTATCCATATTGCTTGTATTGCATTAATATATGGATGGCTAAACAAATATTTCACCCCGCTATTATCTGTCAATAGTAGAAATTTTCTGCCCATTATGTAGTGTCACCACATTTTAAAGGCGTGTATTACCACTGCCAATTCTAAGTCATGAGTGGCATATTTTCACTCATGTTCCTTTAATTTCCGGGACTCATAACAAATGATGTGTCCTTCCTGAGTTAAGACACCACCTAGTCCTTCTTTACTTCAATCAACACATACGGTGAAGTCTTTATTTGGGTCTGCTACCTTCAATATGGGTGCAATTGTCAATAATTCCTTTATCTTGTTAAAACTATCTTGACACTTCTCTGACCAGTTAAACTTGGTCACTTTATTTTGTAATGACGTGATAGGGTAGGCTATCTTGGAAAACCCTTCTATAAATCTACGGTAATATCCGGTGATTCCCATGAACGATTGGATATCTGCTACATTCTTAGGTACCAACCATTCCATAATGGCTTTTATCTTCTCTAGGTCTACAGCAATGCCTTCTGTTGAAATTACATGTCCTAGATATTGTATATTTTTTTGATAAAAGTCACACTTGTCAAATTTGGTGTACAATTTGTGTTTCCGCAGCGTTTGCAGAACTATACTTAAGTCTTCATCATGTTCTTCCTCCGTTTTTGAATAGACCAGAATATTGTCGATAAATATTACCATGCACTTGTCTAAGTACTGACTGAAAATACTGTTCATCAGGCACATAGATGTGGTTGGTGCGTTAGTGAGTCCGAAAGGTATGACTACAAATTCGTAGTATCCATATCTTGTCTGAAAAGATGTTTTTCTTATGTCCTCGTCTTTTATCCTAACTTGATGATAACCGGATCGTAAATCCAACTTTGAAAAGATCTTGTCCCCAGCTATTTTATCGAACAAATCATTTATCCTTAGTAAGGGGTATTTTTTCTTAATAGTCATTTTGTTCAATTTTCTATAATCGATACATAGTCTTAGAGTACCATCTTTCTTTTTTCACAAATAGGACTGGTGCCCCCCATGGTGAAACACTCAGTCTGATATACTCTTTGTCCAACAATTCCTGTAATTGTATTTTTAATTATGTCAGTTCTGGTAGACTCATTCGGTAAGGTGATTTTGAGATAGGGGCTGAACCAGGTAGTAGGTCTATAGAGAAGTCTATTTCCCTTCTAGGAGGTACTTCTGGTATCTCATCCACAAACATGTCTCTGAATTCATGTAGGACAACAAAGTCTTCTAAGTTTGGCTTATCTTCTTTTTCTAATAGATTCATTACTTGGATGGCATAAACTTGACATCCCTTTCTCATACATTTCTTGAGTTGCATCGCTGAAACTTGTCTGACTGATACAGGTTTTGGTATACCTTGGGCTGTTCTAGCAGTGAAAAAATTGTCTTTATAGCTAAGTATCTTTGTATAACAATCTAGTACTACTTTGTGTTTTTCCAACCAATCGATCCCGATAATCATATCGTAAGATCCTAGTGGTAGGATGTTCAGATTCGTTCTTATATTTTGACCATCTAAACTGAACTCAAAATCAAAAACAAAGTCAACTACTTTCCTTTTAGTACCTTTTGCTAGTTGTACCAACCATGATTTTGCGTTCTTTCATTTCTTAATTTTATTTGACTCTACTACATCAAGAGTAATATAACTTAACGTAGCTACAGGGTTAATTAAAACATAGATTCAAGTGTTATTGATTTTACCTTCGATTTCTACCACTGAGGATCGCTGGTCATCTTGTCGACCATTTATGGCTTCATTTATCCGATGCAGGCCTCTGCCCATGTATCCCACCATCAAGGCTTCCTGCAAATTATGAACAACAGTTATGTTTGCTAAAATTAAACATGGACAGTTCCTCCTTAGATGAGGCTCTCCACATTCCCAACATTTGAATGGCTCATGGGAGTTGTCCCCAAACTTCTTCATTCCCAGGTTTACTAGTTTTCCGCTGCCTTGCGTATTAGGATGATTGGAGTGACAATCCTTTCTCGGAAATTTTTTTGTTGCATTCCGATAAGGAGCTGGCTACTATCCCTTCTTTTGTTGGTTCATTCAATCTTGTTTCTTATCCTTCCAGTCTTTGGGAAACTCTACCCACTGTTTATACTAGTCATAGCACATTCGCTCTTTCCTGAATACCTCATTCAAGGATTTGGGGTTGTCAAACTCAATTCTGTCCCTGCAGGACTATGGTAAACAACTTAAGAATCGTTGGATTTTTACCTTATCCTCTCGGAAGTATGGTATGAACCTTAGTAGTTCTAGAAATTTACTTATAAGGTCCTCCATCGTCATCTTTCCAAGTCGTAACTCATAAAATTCTTTTTTCTTCCTTTCATAATAGCTTTCAGAAAGGTATTGTTTCTTGAAATACTTCTTAAAGTCAGACCATTCCAACTTTTTCTCCTTTAGGCCCTTGGCCAATTTTAGGTCTTTCCACCAAATGCTGGCCTTCCCTTTCAGATTGTAGATGGCCATTCTGCCCTTCATATTGCTCGAATAGTTGTAGATCTAGAATTATTTTTTGATGTCCAACAACCATGCCTCAGCTTCTTTTTCTGTCCTGGATTCTCCATCAAAGGTAGCTGGTTTAATATTTTTAAATTCTCCTTCACGATGGTCTACTTGTTTTCTTTTTCTATATGTTTTATTTCTGTCTTTAGTTGAAGGTGTTCTTTTAGAGGAAATGTCTTCTTTTTTTGTTTCAGGTCCTAAGTTCTTGGAAGCTCTCTTGCTGACTTCTTCATCATTATTATTGTCCTTTGGGATTTTCTTGGTCACTATACTGTGCAACAAGACTTCATTTATTTCTTGTTGTTCTTGTTGAGATTTCTTCAGTTTTTCATTGTCGACTTTGAAGACCTCCAGTTCAACAATAAGATTCCTTATTGTTTCCAACACCTCCATGGGTGAGCTTCCGTCACTGCTCTGTCTTGGATATCTAGGAGGTCTTTGCTGTGGATTTCCTTCCATCCTGATTTATGCATCATCCTGAGATGCCATAATTAACACAAAGCAGCAAGGGCTTTTTGTTTGTAACCATAAGGTTTATTAGTTTTTACTTTTTATTTTTTACAAAAATCAAAATATATACTAAGCAACTAATGTGGCACTATTCAGGCCCAGTGTTGTAACTTTTTCTCTGATTGTAATGTTTCACATTTTTTCCAAAAAAAAATAAAATTGTGAGTCATTAATTCTCAAATTAAAGATACATCTGATTTCAACCTTACTACATGGAAATCATATACCTCTTCCTTTCACCATTTAGGGCTTACCAAAAATCCTTTAATTACTAATCACTGATGGACCTTATCCCTACTTAAGTGAAAATGGCTAGTAGATTATAATGGATTATAAGTATTTATAATCACTCGCATCATAGTCTACACTGTTACTCTTAGCCCAACTATATCTTTATGGACATCTCACTACTAAATGTGCAAATGTATAATGGTTATATGCCATTAATTCTGATTGCACAAGTAAGCCACATTATAGGGAGAGCGATAATGGACGAGCATCCTTAAATTCTAAAATGACAATACGTTTTCCTCAGGTTTAGTGTGACAGGGTACTTATAGACCCATTACTATCACAACGACTATTGGTACATGCAAGTGTTATGAATTGGAAGGTAGTAGTTAAGGCTAGTTATACACATTACCCACTCACTTATAATTGTCGTCCCATCTAAACTAAATCTTGGCCTGAGGCATTTCCTTACTTAACACAATTCAATGAAATGAAACAGATCCCTAACTGATTTTAGGATTAATAAATAAACGATAATCTAGACTATTTACCAAAATTGATTTCCCAAGGACTAAAGCGGGATTAACCTGGATATGATCAAGGTGGTGTAAAGAAAATCTCTGTCAAAGCATTTAAGACTTCTTGAATGTGCACCCTAGGGATTATTGTGAGTTTTAATGTGCTCGTTGGGACTTCGTCACATTTCCCTAACCATGGTGCACAAGTACAAACTACCAATAATCTCTAGTAGACGAGTTCTTGGAGATTACTCCTCATTCTCAAAGTTGGTTCTGTGTATCCAGTGGCTATGATCTAGGGTTTTCTCTAAATGCTCCCAATGCTTACGACGATGATTCAACCTGGTGGATATGCATTTGATGGACCCCTCCCACTGGAAATTGTCTTAAATGAGGTAAGATTTTCTAACTGATAACTCCAAGAAAGCTCTCAATGTTATACTAAATTTATCTGTGTTTGGACTGTAACTCTTAACAAAGTCTGTTGATAAACGATTGTGCAAGATTTAGGTTATTAGTATTCTCTACTTGTTGCATGATTCTTCTTGGTTTTCATCCATAGGGAAAGTTGGACTCCACTCCCGAATGTGAGGTTCCTAGTCTTATACTCCCAATCTTGAACCTTCCCTATGATTATATTTAAGGAGACCTGGACATAAAGTGTGTTCTCTCATAACACAACGTGTCCTCTTAAGTTCTTTCGGCTCCGTTATTGTGCATATGCTCTTAGCATAGCGTGTGGCTCCTCAAAGTAAGGCTATGACTAAGGTTAGAAATATTCAGAGCCATTATCCTTGGCAATCCACCCCGATATCCCTTAACGAGTTAGATAATGGTGGCCTAGGTATCACAACTGATATGGTGATTTTGTAACACGTATAAGTCTCATACGGGATTTAATTTTTCTCCTTTTGTTATCTCTGGTATATAATTTTCCCTAAGTATCGAGCTCCATCCAAGATTTTTCCCTTGTCAGTGGTTCGGTCGTCTTGAATGTATGACCTAGATTGTTAATACTTAAAAAAATGAACTGTTGCAAGAGGGGGATTCCCATTTTTCCCAAGAGTCTATTAGTTGTTTTCCCTTATTGTCCCCAGATCAAAACACTTGTTAAACACCCCTGTACTATGATAAAAGAAGGGGTGACCATACAGGGTACATTTTAGCAGAGTACAATAATTATTGTGAATCATATTTAGCATGAATTTATTCATTGTTCTGAAAGCAACTGAAAGGTCTTTACTAATTACAAACTAATGATGGGGCCTCTAATTTAAATGTGAGGTACCCATCAGGTGACTCTTCGCCCCTTCCACCCCTTTGAGTTAAATGACCCTTCCATGGATACAAGGAGGAGGCATAATCTACTTCCAAAATTCATTAGCTAAGTATAGTCTGTAAATTTATTGGATTCTTTCCTTATCGGTATTCTATTGGTTGATTGAATAAAATATTCTCAGTCTCTCTACAGGATTGGACGTCTTCGTCGTTCTTGGAACTCAGGTCATTGCTTTAAACAAGAGGTATTCAGGTTCCTGTTACTGTTTTCTTCCAAAAGAATAAAATTTCCAGTCTACCAAATGTTATAAATTCGTTCTAGTGTATGGTTGTTGTGGGTAGAGAAGTGCAAATTCCCACCCGACTCGTTATTACTACAATGTTTTTTTTTTCTTAAAGGAATTTAAAGGGTCAAATCCTTTACCAGGACATGGTCGAACGATTTATCTTTCTCTTCTATTATACCAGATGTACTTACAACCCAGATTCTGTGATCTGGTATTTATATAGATTTTAAGTATCGCAACTTCACATTGTATCTATGTTTGGAAATAAAATAACTTTTAATTACGTGCTCTGGTTATTCGCATAACTGCGATTTTTAATGATTGATTATATTCTTGCGGTAATTGTATATCTCTGAAATTGTTCTTTATGAAATCTTTTGTTTCTGCATCATTATTATAACAGGAAAGTTTAAATATGAATAGCCAAATTTGTACAGCCTTGGGCAAAGGAAATTTTCCTAATAAGAAAGGCTGCATCTGGGTTCCTTTACTGTTAAAGTAGTTCATATAATAGATCTATCATTGCAAATTATATAGTACAATTTTCTGTTTCTGTACTCTCTTGTTCGAAATACCTTTATACGGGTTAGATTAATGGACTGTAAGGGAAACTGGTATAATAGTTGGTCTTCCTACCTCAGCTACAAATCTGTCTCTACATAGCCTATTTAATGGAAAATAATGTAGCATAGTTTACAAAAATCAGAATGTTGTTCCCGACATTATTCATACAGTTAGATTAATGAAATTATAGCATAACCTCCACTCCCAATATGCCAATATCAGCATTGATTTCACTCAGAAAACAAATAAAGAAAGAAAATAGCAGTGAATTTAATTTTGAGGAGATTTCTTCTAGAATTTAACCATGCATAATCCTTTCAACTATCATAAAAATTAAAATGCCAATTCTACCGTTCGTTCAAAAAACGGTCACTCGAGATTAGATTTACCATATGTTCTCTATCAGTCTTTAGGCTTCATGAATTCAAACTAATTTTTCCTACGCATTATTATCTATCATAAATAGTAGATACATTACATCCGTGATTGAATCATTCACCAGAGAATGGAAATTATTTTAGTTCCAATTTAACAAATACATTGCATCAGATATAAAATCATTCAGACAGAAAATGGAAATCATTTCAGTTCTGATTTAACAAATGCATTGCATCATATATAAAATCATTCAGACATAGAAGGAGTAGAGAAACATATTTGAACCAGATCGCGAGAAGGAAAATGGAACAACCACGTTCCTCCTAACCGTAGAACAGGGCAGCCAAATAACTTTCCCAGTTCACCCCCTAGCCTGACCATGAGTCCATGAGGGCTAACTCAGAACTCCTCCTCAGCAATTTATTTCAGTCTTCAGTTGAATCCTCTTGCCTCACACTCAATCATTAGTGTTCATCACAACAAGAAAACAATAGTCTCTTTTCCCCTGCATACTTGGCAATGTCCTGCCTCCTCATATATGCGATTTATCCATAAAATCCTTTTTCCTAGGTCTTTTTCCCTCCCTTGGGAATTTTTGCATCTTTCTAAATCCCTGATTTTTAGGTGCTGCCAATGGCCAAATCCCTGATTTTCCACTTGTAACAATCATCCCAAAGGTTGATCCCCACTCATGGAGTCATAGTCAATTGATTTTAACATGGCTGTTCCATTTGTCCTCCTACAATTAATATAAAATATTATGTTTTCATACAAGTGCCATAGTCAAATAGTTATTTGGGTCAAATAAAATCTCTGTCCAAGATTCATAACAATTAATTACAATTATCAATTTCGAAATTCAAAATTCAGAATTTCCATAAATGGAAAAAAATTTACAATTTTGAATTAACTAAAAACAGAATAATATTCCAACAACTTTAAATTTCAAAAATACTTTATTTTTGGGGATGTTACATGATCCCAAGACATTGGAAGAGACCATAAGGTGAGATAAATGTCTATATGATCAACAGAAAGCAAGGACAACTTTCCAAAAATCTTAGAAAGACAAAAAGAAGTTCAAGTTGGACCAGAGGAAGAAATGACTTAAACCACCATTCTTCAGAAATAGTCCACAGGGACCACAGACTCCTAAAGATCCCAAAACGATAGAGGCAGAAGGAAAAAGGTCAAGGCAACCACCTATTCAATGTTGGGGTTGTAAAGGAGATCATAGATTCATAGATTGTCCTCACAGAGGTGAAAAATGAAGGATTTCTTTTAATGTATAGCAAGCTGAAACAACGGACGACATGGGCAGAAATGTGCCAAGGATCTATGTAGCCCTAGATAACAAGAAAGGAGAATACCAGTCACACATGATTGAAGTGGAAGGTATGATTAACAACCAAACCATTGCTATTTTAATTGATTCAAGAGCTAGTCATAGTTATATAGATCCTAAGATGGTAGAAAGTTTGCAATTTCCAAGAAGCAAGCATGGGAAATCTTGGTTGGTATAGTTGGATATAGGAGCCAAAAGAAAGGTTAATGAGATGGTTAAGTCATGTCTTATGGACATGAACAGACTAAGCACCAAATCATATTTGAACATCTTGCCTTTAGGTTCCTATGAGTGTCTAATTGGGATGGATTGGTTGGACCCACATCATGCTCTATTGGAGTGTCATAACAAAGTAGTCACTTGCTTGGATGAAGAAGGGAACCAAAGAAAAGTGTAGAGAACTCCTAGAGCAGTAACCGTTAGAGAAATTTCAGCAATGTAGCTGAAGAAATGTTATAGAAGAGGATGTCAAATATTTGCAGTTCATATGGAGGAGACACCTAAAGACAAGGTGTAAAACTTGGAGGATTATGCAGTCCTCAAAGAGTTTGAAGATGTATTCAAGGAGGTACCAGGACTACCCCCAAAGAGAGACATTGATTTTTCTATAAATCTGACACCAAGAGCAACTCCCATCTCAAAGACTCCTTACAGAATGAGTACATCAGAATTGAAAGAGTTGCAAATGTAGCTTGAAGAACTTCTAAAAAGGGGTATATATGCCTAAGTGTGTCACCTTGGGGTGCCCCATTCTTGTTTGTGAAAAAGAAAGATGGAACTTTAAGATTGTGCATTGATTTCAGACAGTTGAATAAAGTGACTGTCAAGAACAAGTATCCTCTACCAAGGATCGATGATATTTTTGATCAATTGACGGATGCAAATATCTTTTCAAAGATAAATCTCATATCAGGATACCATCAGGTAAGAATTAAAGAAGAATATATCAACAAGACCAGCTTTAGGACAAGGTATGGTCATTATGAGTTCACAGTGGTGCCATTTGGGTTGTCAAATGCACCAACTATTTTCATGTGCTTAATGAATGGTGTTTTCCGAGAATATTTAGACAAGTTTGTCATTGTCTTTCTGGATGAAATTATTATATACTCTAAGTCAAAGGAAGAGCATGAACATAATTTGAATATGGAATTTCAAGTATTAAGGGAGCATCAATTGTATGCCAAATTGAGCAAGTGGTCATTTTATCAGAAAGAAATTCATTATTTGGGGAATATAATCTCAAAAGATGGGATAGCAGTAAACCCTGAGAAGATAGAATCCATTAGAGAATGGTCAGCACCAAATAATATGATAGAGGTCAGATCATTCATGGGCCTTGTAGGATGCTACAGGAGATTCATTGGAGGATTCTCAAAGATAGAACACCCAATCACTCCCTTGCAAAGAAAGGGTATGAAGTTTTAGTGGACATTAGACTATGAAAGGAATTTCTAACAATTGAAACAATTATTGACAAGTGCTCCAATACTAAGTATTGCATACACAAATGAAAATTTCAGTGTATGCACAGATGCATGTAATGAAGGACTTGGTGGAGCCCTCAATGAAAATGGATTTATGATATGTTATGAATCAAAGAAATTGAAAGAGCATGAAAGAAACTATGCCACTCATGATTTGGAGTTCCCAGCCATAGCACATGCCCTGAGGAAATGGAGACACTACCTCATGGGAAAAAGGTTTGAGCTAAGAATAGACCACAATGGTTTGAAATATTTATTTGATCAGCCAAATCTAAATGCTAGGCAAAGAAGATGGTTAGAATTTCTAAGCGAATATGACTTTGATATAAAACATATCAAGGGGAAAGAAAATAAAGTGGTTGATGCACTCAGTAGGAGTGTGCATGAACTACATGCTACAACCATTAGCATGTATTAGGCTGATGTTAAAAGAAAAATCCAAGAGGCTCCAAATATAGACCTGCAATACAAAGAATTGATAGCAAAATTATAGCAAGGTAAGACACCACAGAAGATGGATATTTGTAAGTTGGGAGTAGATGGAATATTGCTGCACAAGAAAAAAAAATTTGTACCAAGTGTCTGGGACTTGAAACGTATAATTTTGCATGAGATGTATAATGTTCCTTATGTAGGGCACCCTAGATATTCAAAAATCGTAGTAGTGGTCAAGAGCCAATGCTTTTGGCCAGGTATGAAGAGAGAGATAGCAGAATACATCGCAAGATGTATGGAATACCAGAAAGGTAAAAGAGAACATAGGCACCCAGCAGGATTGTTGCAACCTTTTCCCATTCCTGAATGGAAGTGGGAAGTGGTGACAATGAATTTTATTACGAGATTTCCCAGAACAGGAAATCTACATGATTCGATTATGGTGGTGGTGGACAAGATTACAAAAGATGCCCATTTTACTCCACTGAAAACTACTCACAAGGCAACAAATGTCACCGATATTTTCATGAATGAAGTGGCATGATTGCACTAAATTCCTAAAACAATTGTGTCTGACAGAGACCCAAAATTCACCTTGAATTTCTGGAAAGGATTGTTCAAAGGGTTTGGGATGAATCTGAACTTTAGTAGAGCTTAACATTCTGACTCTGATGGATAGACAAAGACGGTGAATAGAGTGATAGAAGATATGTTGAGAATGTATGTGATGGATAAACTATCAAAATGATAAGACTACGTACATTTAGTAGAATTCACTTACAACAATGGGTATCAGACATCATTGAATATGATCCCATTTGAAGCACTTTACTATAGAAGGTGCAATACTCCAGTGAGATGGGATAACCCAGCTGATAGAACAGTAGTCGAGCCAAAGTTGCTCAAGGAGATGGAGGACCAAATGTTAAAAATTAAGAAAAATTTGAAAGCTACCCAAGACAGATAGAAAAGTTATGCTGATAAAAACAGATTCCATAGAGAATTCAAAGTGGGTGATCATGTTTCCTTGAAGGTGAAATATAACAGGAGTTCCCTGAAGCTGGGAAGTTGTGCCAAGTTGGCAGCCAGATTTTGTGGACCATTTGAAATCCTAGAGAGGATTCGTCCAGTTGCTTATATGATTGCATTGTATGCATCTATGTATGTTCATAATGTATTCCATGTATCATTTCTAAAGAAATACATACCTGATGCTAATCATGTTGTTGATTGGAATGTTATTCAAGTGGAGCAAGAAGGCACTTTCCAAGTGCATTCGGTGCACATTTTGGACTGGAAAATCAAACAAATCTGGAATCGAGCCATAAGGCTTGTAAAGCTCCAATGGACCTGGTACAGACCTGAATATTCTACTTGGGAGCATGAGGATGCAACGTGGGTAGAATACCCACATATTTTTGAAAATTTTTGAAAATTTTGTTGTATACGGGTACATGATGCACCGAGGACAGTGCATAAATAAGGGGAGGGAATTGTAATATCCCTCGGCCGAACCCAAATGCAAGTGTAATCCAAGTATATTTAAGCTAGTGAGTTGTTTAGACATTATTTTTGTAATACACCTTTCATGTCATGGTGCACGCATATACTGCGTAGTAAAGTGATGTACTGTGCACATTTTTGGATACCGCTCACAGTAACTAAAGTGCCCGCAACCTTGAGGACAGTGAATACAAGGCACAGTAATTAAAGTGCATGCAATATTAAGGTCACCGAACCTTTATGTATATGATATGCATTATAGGTTGCTGAGCCAGTATTATAAGTCATAATGCTTATGTTTTAGAATTACGCCAAAGCACCTAGATGTTAAAGGCGAGTGCACCTATTTTGTATATGTCTCATGATTAATATAAAATACATCGCTACATGTAAACCAACCATGATAAAAGAGAAGGGGGACAAGATTCCACCAGTTAGGGAAAGGGAGGGCCAAAAGCTAAGGAAAAGGCTAAGCGAGAGAGCTTAAGCCAAAAAGGAATATTAAATTAATATTTCTTTGAACATTAAGTATGGATAATTATTTTATCCTAAGTCCTAAATAAGGGGACAAGTGTATCAGAGCAGCTTATAACATGACAAGTGTCAAGTTGGAGACATGCATACTTATTGCCGAGACTTATTACCTTTGAGGGGGATCTTATCATTTTTTCTTCGACCAAAGAACCATTATGGGGGGGGAATCATCATCTCTACCATGAATCCATGACCATTTCTTTGCACAACCATAGAGCTATCCTTGTACTTTCCTATCATTGTACATGAACCTATTTCCATAGCCATTTTCCTATTGATATACCTGTCAGCTTGGGAGCAGGATTGAAGAGGTGGGTTGTCAGGCCCGTGAGAAATTATCTGAGTGAGAGAATTGTTGGGGATTGATTTCCTGNAAAAGCTAAGGAAAAGGCTAAGCGAGAGAGCTTAAGCCAAAAAGGAATATTAAATTAATATTTCTTTGAACATTAAGTATGGATAATTATTTTATCCTAAGTCCTAAATAAGGGGACAAGTGTATCAGAGCAGCTTCTAACATGACAAGTGTCAAGTTGGAGACATGCATACTTATTGCCGAGACTTATTACCTTTGAGGGGGATCTTATCATTTTTTCTTCGACCAAAGAACCATTATGGGGGGGGAATCATCATCTCTACCATGAATCCATGACCATTTCTTTGCACAACCATAGAGCTATCCTCGTACTTTCCTATCATTGTACATGAACCTATTTCCATAGCCATTTTCCTATTGATATACCTGTCAGCTTGGGAGCAGGATTGAAGAGGCGGGTTGTCAGGCCCATGAGAAATTATCTGAGTGAGAGAATTGTTGGGGATTGATTTCCTGAAGGTGATAAACTATAGCTACAGTGCTATGAGACTTCTGGTTCGGCCTGTTGCTGAAGTGCTGGAAG
Organism: Picea mariana; assembly: GCA_032191745.1. Lineage (NCBI taxonomy): Eukaryota > Viridiplantae > Streptophyta > Pinopsida > Pinales > Pinaceae > Picea > Picea mariana. Next base: position 3,683 of record JASDQU011248585.1, on the reverse strand, counting down.
GGAATTGGGGCAACCGAAGAACTATTGAGTAGAGAAGGGGCACACTTCCTTGGGTGGGACAGTCATGTGGGGAATGAGAGGTTGTAGGTTGTTAGTTGAGTGAGCACCTGAGATGGATTCTTTCCTGTTGATCGTGAACCTTCAGCCCGGTTAGGAATCACTTACCCGAGTGGAGTCTAGTCCCGTCTCGGGGGTGACTCACTGTTGAGAGTGATGAACATTGTAGTCTAAGGCTGGTAGGTTCGTGGATGGTATGCATGTAGCTGGTGACATTATTACCAAGATAAGTATCGGTTATGTGATGAATATACATGTTGCATTTTTATTTATGTGTTAATTTATGGGTTTTATTGCATGTGTGAGCATATCTGTTTGTATGTTTAAGGGTATACCCCTGAGTATGTTGCATGTTTGTTTTTACTGTTAATACAACCTGAAAATCATATATTCACATAATGCAATCGTTTTTTTATGCTTTATATGTGAAGCTTCCGCTAGAGCATTTTATGTATATGTTTAATTTCATGTAGTTCAGTATGTATTCATGCCTGTGTGTGTATATATGTATTTAAAAACAAAAAAGATGTGGCATACCCTAGTTGGATACTAGGTTGTTACCTTATGTTGTCATAACTAAGTTAAGTGTTTGAGTAGTGACGTTCCCCAGCTTGTTGGTGGCCGAGGAGGTGCGTTACACCATTAATAAAAAATTTAAGGAAATATTTTAAAAAATGGATGAAATGAAAGAGGAAGGGATGATGAGTTACCTGTATCTAACAAAATCAAATTCCAATAGTGGAAACACTTGTAATATCCACCTAGATTTCATGATTTGTTTGAGCTACAATCAATAGTTTTTCTAAAATGTCAAAATGACTTGGTAAAACTCATTTTTCACCTATGTATCAATGTTTTACCCTCTCTTGTATAGTTCAAAATGATTATTAATCATTTTTATGAGCTATTTTGTCATATTTGATACCTAACATTATTGTTTCAATTGTACTTGCATTTTCAAATATGGAAAGGTTCTAAGGTCACTTAAATGGTGTTTTCACAAAATTGGTCCATAATAATCTAGTATGATAGGTAATGGCCTCGATACTAACATACAAGTTAGGTTTCCCACCTTTCATTGTGCATTATCAGTTTTCTATTCCATTTTATCCTTAGGATCAACCCCACTGATTTGTGACATAGAGCCTTTATTACCATTCAAAACATGTTGTAATTTATGTGCTAGAGCCTATCGATCACGAGTGGCCTAGTTAGAGTATTTATTTCCATTTTGGCACCCATTTTGAAGCTTTTCATAGCCTTGAGAGACCTCTTATTTCCACCATGAATTTCTGTTGAAGTTGCATGACTTCTTCTCAACCTTGTTTTTGGCCACTTCCTTTGGATACCCCATCATTACATTTTAAGTTGTATTGTTGCATTGCATACCACTTCTTGCAATTTTGAGCCTAATTCATTCTATGTTTTTCCAATTGTTACTTATTTCTTATAAATTCTCTTCAGTTTCTTGCATTTTCATTTGTTTCCTCTACACCTCGAAACCCTATCCTTGGAGGAAACAACCAGATGAGTGTTGATATCTTGCATGTCATTTCTTCATTTCCCATAGTTATTCTCCATGCACTTGGTATTAGTTTGATTTCCTCGTGACACTCGTTTCCTCCATTGTTTTTTAGCATTCTTTTATTCTTTTCTAATATTTAGTAACATTGAAAATACACAAAAAAAAATCAAATATGATTTAAGAAAAAGAAGGAAAATGGTGAAATAATAAAGATCTTTTTTTTGTTGGTAGCTGTATTGAGTCATGTGGCCCTTGAACACAGCACCAAGTATTGATTTTTATACTCATCAATTGGTGTTTTATTATGGCCTTAGGAAGAAGAAACTTTATTTTTTAGTTCATTGTTCCTCCTACTATTTACTCTTCCAATCACTATGGAGAGTCTATTTATCTCTCTTATTTCATAGAATTATATCATTGTTGTACTTTGTCTGAAATGTTTCCCAAGTCACCATTGTATCATTCTTATGTTCAAGAAAATTTTTAGTCTGTTTTGTCCGTTACTTGTTGGACACACCTACCACACTTAGAGGGGGGGGTGAATGAGTGTGGGGATCTTTTTCCCAAAACTTCCCTCTTACGCAAAACTCATTAGTTAGCATTCGACATTTACTCATTACTCATTGTTGTCATTAATAATCAGTTATATGTCTATACATATCAACAACATATATCAACAATATATCATCAACAAATCATCTCCACAAGGAACACAAGATGTATGTACAATTTTTCTTTTTATTATGGACTTCAATCCGAGGGGTTTTCAGCAAAAAATGAATAGAGTACAACTCTACAAGAGCACCATATCTATATGCAAAACTCATATTACATTCGCAGCACCAACTGAGATGAGACAACAATCCTCAACAGATATCAATATGTACCATAAACAAGAGCATCAACCATGCACCAACCTGTGCCAAACAACCTGTAATCAACCTGTACCATAAACAAGTGCATCCAACCATGTAGTAAGTATATACCAATCATGTGTCAACTACTCATCAACAATGACTTATCAATATGTACCAAAATCATCAAATATACACCTCATTTATGTGCCAACTCATCAACTGGTTGTCTCAACCATGACTAGTTTTGGATTACTCAACAACCCTAACTTGAAATAATGATAACTTTGTCCCTGTAACGAATGGATATTTGAAACTGATACACAATGTTCTTCAGTGTGTTTTATGCAATTTCTCCAGGTTTCACTACTTGTAACCTCTCATAAAAGGAGTTATAGAAAAAATGGCACACCTTGCTGAATTTTGGATTATTCTAGAGAGCGACCTTGTAGAGTGTGCCCCACATGGAATATTTATTGAATCGATATAAAAATGTTCCAAAGAATAATAAATACTTTAATATAACCAAAACAATTGGTATCGCAGAATTTGGATCTGTTATGAATAAGTTATGATGTTTTTACCCGAAACACCTGTTTTTGACTAGTTTCAGGACTGGTCACAAACCCTATTTTCCACGGAGTGTAACTCCCAAAATACAACGACCCACAAGATTAATTTTTACCCACATATACTTGGATATGGTTGTCACTTTCATATCAATTTCAAGATCTGAATCATTATATAAAAAAAGTTATAGAAAAAATGGTGAGATGACCTGTAAATAACATACCTTAGAAAGCACCATCAAAAGAATTTATCCTTCCTTTCATTTCAGCCTTCTTTTCTTCAATTTCCTTAAAATTTCAGCTTAGATATCCTTGGTTACCTTATTCAGCTATTTATATTCAATATTCTCAAGTGTTCCACACTAAAAATGCTCAAGAAGCTCTCACAAGAAGCTCTCCATCAATACTCCAAAAGATATTCTCACAAGAAGCTCTCCATTGATCCACAAAAATGATGATCTACAAGAGACCATTGCTATATTATTTATACCTTCACACTCTATGTCACTTAACCCATTTCTAGGTCACTTAACCTATTTTCCTTATTTTAGGGTTAACCACTTTCCATAAATAGAAAGTTCTCCAATACTTTATCATTTAAATATTCCTTCTTGATTTTGTCACCTTACTTTATCATTTCTTGATTTTGTCACTTATCTTGATTATTTAAATAATTCA
>JASDQU011248584.1:3032-15227 GCA_032191745.1 Picea mariana | reverse complement strand
CAAAGATAGATAAAGTAATAGAAAATCGACATGAAACAAAGCAACCCAAACAATTTTCTCTTTTAACACGAACTATTCAATAAAAGAGAAAGAAGTTCTTTCACCAAACAATTCTAAAGAAAAGATAGTGCTTTGTAACTGAAAGACACTCAAAGAAAGAGACTAAATCTTTCAAAAGAAAAAAAAGAAAAGATGGCTAAAAGCAGTTTGAAAGCTGTCAAGCAGACTGTAAACAGATCATAATCAAACCCAAAAATTCACCCCAAAACCAAATCCAAGGTCTGGGTAAGGAAAAAACCATCAAAAATCAAAATTTTCACAAATTCCGCAGGCTGTAGACTAACACAGTGCGGAAATCAATGATTTCCACAGGATAGATATGGGTAGGGTGCAGAGTTTTCACACTGGTCTAAATAGGTAGGGTGCGGAAATCCTAAGTCGTCGCACTGTCCCTCAAAGCAGGGTGCGGAAATCAAACAAAAATGGAAAAAAATAAAAATTAAGAAGGTTTTCCAATGAAGTTTAACAGTCAGAGAGTCAAGCTAGATATCCCAGTGACTCAGAAAATAGAATCCAAGAAATCAAAGCAAGAAATAAAGGAAAAATAGGAAAACAATATGTTCCCTAGTGGAGTCACCAATTTTGTTATCGGGCTAATTGTTAAGTGTGGACATGAATCGATCCCCCTAGATCCACCTAGGTCTAGAACAAAACATGACAGGACATGGTGCTTTCCCTAAACTCTAATCATCTAATTTACTACCAAACAAAAGATGAGAGACATACCTTTAAGCGTCGCTTCCTTATGTCTTTGTTGTTCCTGTTTCTCTCAGGTGCTCTTGTGATACTGATCCTACAGTGAGACACAAACCAACCAAAGTGAAAGCAGTAGAAGTATATTCAATGACAACCTATGCATATGATAAAGGAATTATGCAATAAAATAAAGATAATTCTATGGGAAAGAAGCATGCCACTGTATTATATTAAATAATAGGAAGAGAGATTACAACTGGGTACCTTGATGTCGTAAGGTTCCTTCCAACAATTCCTTGCTTCCTACACACTTCTTGCTCCAAGGATTCTGAGACCATGGATCTGCTAGCTATTCACAATCTATATTGACAAAGAAAAGCTCAAAGCCAATCTAACCAAGCTAACAATATCAAGCCAAATTTGTAATCTTAAAGACTCAAGAACTTTCCAACCCAATCAAGCTCAAACTAACTTTCTCCATGAGATCTTCTCTCCTTTTATAAGTTGAAGAGGATAAGGTAAGGAGGTTAGGATGATCCCACTAAATCATGAAAGAGAGTAAGATCCAAACCATTCAGAGGCCACCTCACCATAGAACCTTCTCCTTCTAGAAGCATCAAGAAAATGCTCGTTTTTCCCACGTACGAAGGCTGTCGCACTCTAGCTATAGAGAAACCTGTGGAAACCCCGCAGCCTAGCTATAGTGCAGCCTACGGAAATCAGGAATTTCCTCACCCTAGCTATAGTGCAGCCTACGGAAAACATGCATTTCCTCACCCTAGCTATATTTCAGACTGTGGAAACTAGACATTTCATCACCCTAGTTATAGTGCAGCCTACAGAAACCAAGCATTTCCGCACCCTAGCTATATAGCAGCCTGCGGAAATCCTCCTTAATAGGGTTTTTACAAAGGAAAGTACAACTTCTTCTCTCAGGGAAAGTTCTTCTCCCTTCTTTCTTCAGGAATTCAAGCCACTGACCCCTCTGAAGGAAACATATAGTTTTACATCATTAACGGTCATAGGGATGACAGAAATAATGTGTAACACCTAGATGCAAAGTCTTCTTCAAAATTTACATCCATGATTACTATTATCTTCCTCTGCTCTAGAATGTAGAAATTGTAAGCCTTTGAAGTCTCACTGTAACCCACAAATAAATCCTTCTTTCTAGAGGAATCCAACTCAGTCCTCTTCTCTACCATTACATTTTTAGGAAATATACTTCCACACTAAACCTAATAGAAGAGAAGAATATAGACTCAATCAAGAAATTAAATGACAAAGCAATCACACAATACACAAAGATTTTACCCTGGAAACCCAAATGAGAAAACCAAAATTCCTTGAGCATATTTCTCTCTTGTTGTCTTATTCATTCATAATAAAGGCTTACATGACTAACCTTGGTCTACACCTAAGACATCATCATACCATCTTGCTTCACACAAGAACAACCCTGCATCCAATTCGGATTACATCTACATGAACAACAACCTCTAACATATTGATCTAAGGATTCATCAACATAATAAAATTACAACACATCTTATTTATATGATTTACAATAGGAAAACCCCTAAAGAGTGGCACCCAAAAATTGTTACAAATCCATACAGATCATTGGCTACAAATCCTGCAAATCTCTAGATTCGGTTACAATCAACTACAATTCAAATTACCATCCGACCTCTAATCGGTCTTTAGTTGGTTTCCACTTGACATCCTAATGACCTCTTGTCGGCTGACCTCTAGACTTGTTTTCGATCACTTCGACTTCAACTTTTCCTGGTCAATCGCCTCAACCTTCGACTTTCACTGCAAACAATATAACAACCCAACATTCTCCTAGTTGTTGTCCTCTTTGTTGGACATGGGAGCATATAGAATTTTTGTTCACAGACCCAAGGTAGTAATTCCCATTGCCTCTCTACACTAAGAGGATTTCATAGCACTCACAGACTTGGTCAAAGAGTTAATTATATTTTCCAACGTGTCTACTTTCTCCAACAAGTTACACCTTGTTACTTTCTGCCATGTCTCTCACGAAATGGTATTGTACATCAACATGCTTCATTTTGGAATGATAAGTTGGGTTCTTTACCATAAATATTGTGCTTTGAATATCACAATTTATCTTCATATCTCTCTGCTCAAACTCAATCCCTGAACACAACCTTTGTACCATGTATCCAACTTCTGTTGTTGATAAGGATAAAATCGCATGTCACTTAATCATCCAGTTGATTGCTAAATCAGACATCTTGAACACTTATCCACTGGTCTACCTTCACCGATTTAGAGCCCCATCCTAGTCGACGTCAAAAAATCCATGTACATTTACTTCACTTTTGGTTTCCCTTGGTAGCATATAGCATAATATTTTGTGCCACACAAATACTTGAATACTCTATTGATAGTTGTCCAATGCTCTTTTCCTGGTGTCGACATGTATCTTCTGAAAACTCCCACTGCATGAGAAATATATGGTCGAGTGTAGATCATTGCATACATAAGACTACCAACAATAACACGTGCATGGGGAACATGTGCCAGGTCCTCTATTTCCTCTTGCGTCTTTGTACATTATTAAATAGTTAGCCTTGTTCCTATAGGAATTGGCACCTTAATAGGTTTGCAATCATGCATGTTGAAACGATTCAATATTATTTCAATGTACTTCCTCTAGTTCAACCAAATATTTCTAACTACCTAATCTCTCTTGATATCCATTACCAAAATTAAGTTTGTTGCACCGATATCCTTCATGTCAAACTTGGAGGATAGTTGTTTTTCCACCAAATTTATTGCATCCATGTTGTTTTCAACCAACAACATGTCATCAACATACAATGCTACATATATGATGGGGACGAAACACCCCCTCCTTCTGCTACATGACTCTGATGAATTCGATGATGGCAAACCAGGTAGGATTTAACCACCCTTAACCCCCTTTTAAACCTTCTCTTTAACCCGCTTAAATTGTCATTGATTAACACTACAATTAATTGGCACTTAATTTCCAGTCCAGTAGAAAGTCTGTCAACTGGCCACTGGAGCCACAAGATGATCGGGACACTGGGATCACTGTTTAAATGGACCACCGAGGGAATAAATCTAACTAGCCATTGGGATACTTATCCAACCAGGTCATCGAGCCCTGGATATTTAACGTTGTATCTTTAATAATTTGCTGTAGTCTGGTTTAACCGACCATCAGTCACCGGATTTCTTCCTACAAATGTCCTCACACAATCGCGATACTGGTTCAGTCTAATTGGCCATCGGACATCGGGGATACTCAACCCACCAGGAACCAAACAAATGATATTTTCGAGGGTTATTTTCCGGTCCAGTTATCCTCTCTCTCTCTCTACACAGACTAGGTTTTGTCGATTCGGTTTCGATCGTTGATCTCTGATGATCAACGATCATATCTTCTTCTGGTCTCTCAATCCTCTTCTCTAGATTCATGATGATCTACGATCAAATCTTCTTTTGGTCTCTTGTTCTGGATTTTTTTCTGCAAACATCCTTACACAATCACGAGACCGCTCCGATCTAACTGGCCACTGGACACCGGGGATACTCAACCCATCGAGAACCAAACAAATGATATTTTTTAGGCTTATTTGCTAGTTCGGTTAACCTCTCTCTCTCTCTCCCTACGCAGACTAGGTTTTTCCGATTCAATTTCAATCGTTGATCTCTGATGATCAACGATCAGATCTTCTTCTGGTATCTCAGTCCTCTTCTCTAGATTCATGATTTCCAACAATTTTAGATCATGTGAATTTCATAGGAAATTAATTCCTATTTCTGATCTCTTTCCTCATCATAGGAATGCAGGATTACATATTTACACAAATACTACACATAATATAGAGGGAAATCAAAGATACATCTTAAAATAAAACATGATCACACACTGATTTTATTAAATTGAGCTCGACCTCCTCAACCTGATTACATAATTTTGGCCTCTTCTCTAGCCTTGGTAACCTCTCCTTCTTTATGCCCACAAGATTACATATGATCAATAAAATACAACCACTATATCATCTCATATCCAAGTTATCTTCAATCTATCCCTAATATCTCTAACTAACTATTCATAATAGCAAATTGCATGTCTATGTGGGTACAAAATTATGAGGAAATCACATCCTCCTATGATAATTTTTTCCTTCTAGAGGCTTGGATTTCGATAATGATCTGGGGTGGTTAATGCTCTTGCATCAATATATGAAACACCCACCTTCTTCCTTGGAATATACATAACGATTGACCTTGTTTCTCACAAATCACAAACTAAGGATGTACATGTCAAATTTTGGATACCACATCCTTGGTGATTGCTTCAAACCATAAAGGGATCTTCTTAACTTGCACACTAACTTTTTTTTCCCCGTTACTGCAAATCCTTTAGGTTGTTTCATGTATATTTATTCTTCCAGGTACCCATGGAGGAACATTGTCTTCACATGCATTTTCTCTACCCTGAGATCAAATGTTGTAGCAAAATAAATTAGTACTAAAATGGAATTTAATTTTGAAACATGGGAAAAAATCTCACCGAAGTCGACTCCATTGACTTGGGAATATCCTTTCACTACCACTCGAGCTTTGAATTTCTCAACTTGATATGTTGCATTCAACTTTTTCTTGAACGCCCACTTGCTATCGAAAGGATTTCTTCCACTAAGTAATTCGATGAAATCCCACGTCTCATTCTTGTGCAAGGATCCCATCTCTTTGACCATGTCGTCCTTCCAGAGTCTACACTCTGTTGAATCAACTACCTCCCTGAATGACTTGTAATTTGTTATCGCACAAATTGTAGATTGGGAAAATCCTGACCCAATCACCAATTGGCGACAACTTAGAGAGAACCTACCCACTGTCACCTTAGGCAGGTGTTCTCGTCACTTTAGAGGTGAGGTAGTCACCTCAAGGGGGGAATCCTAGTGACCCTAGGGGGGAGTGAGATGGAAAATGATAAGTATGAATGGATGTCCCTAGAGGTTAATTTTATATTGTAGGAAAATATTGGAAAAATAATCTTGGGAAGGTTTGGGTTGCCAAGTGTGTTGAGTAACCTATCAAGAGTAGAGTACTTGCCTGAGACACAAAGAAAGCCAAGGATGCTTGTAATATCTTAGTTGGACAAGAAAATTAAGAAGAAAAAGTAAATGATATAAACCAACTCATAAAAGATAGTAAAGTCTACAATATAAGTGCTAAGAATATGATCAAATAAACAAGAAAAAAGATAGTGAAAGCTATCTCAACTCAACAATGATTAAGCAATACTCTAGCACAAAAAGCAAGGATGAAAAAAAATCTTTCTGCAGTGATATTTATCAGCCTTATGGTTGTAGAAAACCAAGCTCAATATCAGAAAAATCAGCCAATTAAAACTACTCCTAACTAGCTCAATAAGTGTGCTAGGGTTAGTAGAGTGTTAAGGAAAAATTAGGGGTTAGTCCTTAGGTTAGTTTAGGAGTTATTAGGGGTTAAAAGGTTATATTTTTTGCATCCTTATGGTTGTAGTTTAGTTTTGTAACAGAAGCAATAATTAATGGTTGAAAGGGGATGCCTCAATAAGTCAATAGAGCCAAAGGCTCAAGGAGCAACTTCCAAAAGAGACAACTTTAAAACTTGAAAATTTCACGTTTACCAATGCAACAATTTATTTCTCCAATGCAACAAGTAATGACTAGTGCCTTTAATGATTGGGTTAATGGAGTCAAACAAAGAAAGAGCTAGAGGTACTACCTCCTTGGGAGTGTAAATCCTCTTACTCCCCAAGGCAAGTATCCATAGCTAGGGTTTAGGCTAAGAGGGTGTATGCACTTAAACTTCCCTTAGAAAAACCTTGTTAAACCAATAAAATGTAAGCATAAAATGATGGAGACCGAGGTGTGGGTGTAGTCCCTTATACTTCCGATCACTCTATCAAATAACCTTTACTTGAATAATAAATGATAGCACAATGTAAAAAGCCTTACCAATTCAAGGAAAAAAGCTAAGCCAAACCACCACAATAGCAAATAAGATCCTTCCAAGGCTAGCACATCACTTCCATAAACCAATAACCAAAGAGATAGCCATACACAAGAGCACAAGAGATAAACTAGCCAAAGAGAGTGAAAATTTTAGTCCAATACTTCTCACAATGGGAGAGTTATATTTTTGAAATGAGATCTTATGATCTCTATTTATACAAATTTTCACTAAAATAGTTTGTCCACATAATTTTAGGGTAAACCACAAGATTAGGGGTCAAAACCCCTAATATTTCCCCTTTACAAAATAATATTAAAAAATTCATTCTCATTTTTACTTTTTGCACAAATGAAAACCCTAAGAGTGATGTCACCCCTTTAGGAGGAACTTTTTGGCACTTTTAGGCCAAACATTGAGTTGGAGATGATAGGGTTGGGCCTCCAAAGGCCATGTGTATCCAATCCAAACTTCTACTTCATGATCCAAGGGTTTCTTCCTTAAAAATGTGCCATGTGTAGCCATCACCACATCAATCCCCTCAAGCATGATGTCAAGCCTCCAAAATATTACGTTTTGCCTCTCCTAGGAAAAATGTTGGGATGTGAGGGCTAGGTCATGTATCCCAAGTCATATTATAGGCCTCCAAAGGTATGTCTCTCTCATATGGCATGTGGTCTCTTGGCATCCAACCTGTGGGATTCAAGCCCTGTGGAAGCCCAAGCTAGGCTTGTTCATCAAACAATTTGCACCAACTAGGTCCTGCAAAGATAAATAAGCACACCCTCCAAGGATCTCAAGTCAAAATATCATGATGAGTAAATAAAATCAATAAATGAGCCACCTAAGTATGTGCATCAAAGTTTACCATGTCAAACAAGTAAGTGCTCAAAGACATTATGCGACTTTCCAAGCTTGGATATGGCAGGGTTGACGAGGTGTCCTATTGGGTAGATATTTCCTAGGTCAAGGAGCATTTCCCAAGTGATCCATATCTAAGCCATGTAAAGTGGATGAAGTGGTTAAGTATCAAGAATCAATGGTCATGGGGTTCATGACATACAAGGGGTTGTAGTGTCTCATTCATGGGTGCATTTGTAGAGGGTGTGTGGCACCTTCATTTGCAATGCAATTTTTCCAAGCCCGTCATTTTTCCATTATTTTTTTCTTTCATGTTTTAAGGATGAGTTGAAGGCCACTGTCCTAGCGTGGTGTCTAAATAATGACAGTGTCACTCACAAATACCTTGTGGAAATGAGAAGGTTGGCTTGTTATGAGGCCTAATTTCTCTCAGTTGTGCAATTGAGAGCCACTACCCTATCTTGGTGGCCAGATGATGGTAATGTCATACCACTAGATATCCATAATCGTGATAGGTTGGCTCATGATGAGACCTCTTATCATCCAACTAACGCCCTAGGAATTCTATCATTTATTCTTGTGGGTCCCCCTTTTCTTACAAATAAGTGTTTCATTGCTTTCTTGGGGGATCCATGGGCGAAGCATCTGGAAGGTTTATATATAGGATTTTATATTTTACCCAACAACAATCCCTTTGGGCCTTCTAACCCTTCTTCCCATAAAATGAGGACAACCACTTCTTGGGTCAATACACCCTAAAATCCCAAGAGATAATGAAATGGGGGGTTTAAGTGATGAAAAGTGGTAAGTATGGTGTGGAACAGTATGATGAATCTTCATTGGAGATCCTAGTAGAGAAACCATTCCCGAGGAAGACCACTTACTAGGGCACAATGTCAACCTCCAAGGTGAAACAGGTAAAAAGGCATAATTTCCAAGCATATGTCATAAAATATAAAGTAGTCTAAGATACCACATACTCAAATGCCTCAAATATTGAAACGAAACTCAGCATAATACCTGACTTGTACCTCATGGAGCAAGGCCTAGTGCCTCTCGGAAGCCAGTTGGTGTGGTGGATGTCATATGAAAATCCATGACCTCTGTGGTGGTGAGAAGGGTCTCCATCTATGCAAGTGGATACTACTTGGTCATGTAGTCTCTTGGCACTCCATATCTACAACCTGAGGGCCTTGAGACATGATCTCCTTAGTTATCCCACAAAATGGGGATAACATCTGGGTCCTACTTGGGGACATGTGCTCGTCGCAGAGTGCATGAGAACCAAAAAATATCCTGGTAGAAACGTTCCTGCCAAAACTAAGACAAAAACATCAAAGCATCTAGGGTGGTGCTATCATCCATCATCCATATATATAAAAATAAAAAATGAAAACTAATCTAGAAAAGAAAAATTTTGACATCTTTTTTTTTAATTTCTAAACTAAGCATGAAATCAATATGCAAGTAGAGAAAAATGAAAAATGAAATGCATATAAGCTAATATGAGAAATCAAGATGCAAATGCAAGGAAAGCAAGATGACCTACCTACTTACCTGGGGAATGGGCCCTGGAGAATTCATGTGACTTGAACATAAGGTTGGAGAAGAGATCCATCCACTGGTAAATGACATCTTTCTCTTGTCTAAGGTTTTCATATAGTACTTTTATTTATCTAACTTCTTTTTGACGATGTAAGGGCCAATCTATGAGTTTTCATCTCTCTGGTTATACCTGGGCTTGCCCTTTTTCTTGTCCCACATGAGCGCAAGACTTCCCTCATTGAAATTGATGCAAGTTGTACTCTCAACGTATAGATATGAAGGAGTCTCTATGTAGACCATCTCTTTGATGGTTTCTTCATGTTTGTTACCTTCTTTTTTAAAAATCTGGATAGAACTTGGCTCCTTCCCATGGTATTTTTCAATTTTCTCTTTGTATTCATATGTCCAAGGGAGAAACATCTCTATGGAGTCTTCATGTATGAAGGGTAGTTCAGATGGATCATACTCAAAAATCTGTGGAGGCACATCATAATTGTGTTTGTCGACATAATTAGGACCACTTGGATCCATCACATGTTTATTATTCCTTTCCTGACTATGTAATATATCATATGTTCCATCGCCCATGGGAATGTATGCATGGGTAAGGCTCATGCTAAGAAAACCCCCAAGGGTAGAGGAAGAGGTCCTTGATAAGATCATCCCCCAAGCATCTAGAACATCAATCACTAATATGTCCATGAGGAGGCTGATATGTGAAAAATCAATCAGAAAAACCTCAACATCCTCACACACCCCAAAGACCTTGACCCTCCTAGAATCAATAATGCATACATCTCCATAGGGTCAGGTTATATTCAAACCAAGTTGTTCCATCACCTTCAAGGCATGACATTTGTTGAGGCTCTAGAATAAAGCATGTAGTTATTTAAGTGGAGGCCATTCATGCCTAATGAAAGATAAAAGGGAGGATTGATGTCTCTTTGTCAATCAAGATACATAGTGTTCAAGATGATAGGAGGATATTCCTTCTCGATTGGTGCCTGTAGTATTTTCAAAACTTCCATTTCATAGAAGGGATCTTACACATCTTTGTCAATGGGACCGTCATATTCAGTTTTTCAAACATGATTGCAAAATATATATTCAACTGAATCTCGTCTGCAGAAGTTGTCTTAGGAAGAAACTCATGTACCGGAGGTGGTGCCACCTTCTCTGTTGATGGAAGAGGAGTGTCAGGCTATGATGGAGGGGCTAAAGATTTTTTCCTTCTAGTGTAGGTTAAATATTCCCTCCTCCTTAATTTCTTCTTATGATCATTTGTTAACGGATTTAATGCCCAAAGTCTCCCTTCTATTTATCCTCATCTTTTGGCTTCATTTATATGCTCTTGTGTAACTTTTTCCTCTTGGAACATGCAGATCATATCAATGAAATTCATAACGTTGGCAGAATCTTTGTCTCGTTAGGGACATTCATCTTCTTTATGAGGTTCTTGGCATGGAAGGCACCAAGCTTCTATGTCAAGTGTCCCAACTAGTTTCAAAGTATTTGGGGCCTTTGCCTCTTGTTGATTCCTTGGTTTCCAACCTGTGGCATCTCTCTGCTATCTAGAAAACTGAGGTCTAGGAGTAGATTGATCCCTTTCTACAGTAGTCAAATGACCCATAATCTGATTCTGCACTTGGGTGAACTGAGTACTCATCTGATCTATCTTCTGAGTCAAGAGGGCAATCAGATCAGGAACATTGTTGTTGGAAACCTTACTCTTTGATTCTTACTTAACACGAGGGTACTGAAAAGGTTCCACCCTTGAATCAAGGAGATTCTCTTCAATGTCAGCATTGTACTCTTTGCCCTTTGCTAACGATGTGGGATTTTTGTCTTTCAGAATGAATCGGAATTTTCGTTCAAAAGTGTTCATATAAAGGAGACAAATTGATGAATTTGTAGGACATAATGTTTTTGGAATCTGGTTGTACAACCTATCAAATCTAGTATTGAATTCCTTCATTATCACATTCTCCTTTTTCTTTATCTAATTGAATTGAGCTCCAAGCATCCCAACGTCTTTCTTTGTTGACCATATGTTCTTAAATAAATTGGAAAAAKCCTCATAGGACGTGATATGATTGTCAGGGAGGCCTCTGAACCAATCAAGAKCTTCTTTGGTCAATGATGAAGAAAATAGCCTCATGGTTACATCCTCATGTTTGATCCCTGCATTGTCCATGTCTTGGCCCATGACATAAAAATGATCCTCTGTGGTCACTACATTATTTTCTGGGAACTTTGGAAACCACATGTTAGACACTTTTGGCATTGTATTGGAGTATCCYTGGATAGAGGACATGTTAAGGGGTTTGTAGAGGTCCTTTTTCTCAAGGGTAATCCATTGGAGCAAGGGGAAGGGTATCATGGAAAACGGTTTTGACAACAGGAGACTTGAGAGGAGGCATTCTTTGGTAGACCTTAGAAGGCTTGAACCTCCCAGGGGGAAAAGTCTTGGAAGAGAAAGGGTTCTGGAAAGGTGGAGTCACCAGATGAGCTTCAATAGGGGCACATCAAGAAAGGTGGAAAGAAAATGTCCTTTGGGCGGAGTTGCCAGGAAATCTAAGGGATATAGAATTTGGGAGGGGAGCTTTCCAAAGTGTCATTAGGGTTCCAAAGAGGATTCAAAATCCTCCCCGACAATGATGCCAAAATGTCATCGCACAAGTTGTAGGTTGGGAAAATCCCATTCCAACCACCAATTGGCGACAAATTAGAGAGAAACTACCCACTGTCACCCTAGGCAGGTGTTCCTGTCACTTTAAAGGTGAGGTAGTCACCTCAAGGGGGAAATCTCGGTGATCCTAGGGGGATTGAGATGGAAAATGATAAGTATGAATAGATGTCCCTAGAGATCAATTCTATATGGTAGGAAAATCTTGGAAAAAGAGTCTTGGGGAGGTTTAAGGGTTGCCAAGTGTGTTAAGTAACCTGCCGAGAATAAAGTACTTTCCTGAGACACAAAGAAAGCCAACGATGCTTGTAATATGTTAGTTGGAAAAACAAGTTAAG
>JASDQU011248582.1:11351-23238 GCA_032191745.1 Picea mariana | reverse complement strand
CTCAAATATGTGTGAGCTTTGTAATGTTTAGGAATATGTGAAGGATTAATTCAAAAGGACTTCTCGAATACTTCCTCCACCATTTCAAGATTTGAGGAGATAATTCAAGCCCATTCCAAGGAGAAGATCATGGAGATCTGGTTGGAATATCTTATCCAAGATATATGAAGGATATGTGTGAGGATTTGAAGGGATTATATTTTGTAATAATGCAAAATAGTTGAGAGAAAAGTGGATCTGTAATAATGAGATGGTTATATTATCTTCAATGTTCTCATGTATAAAAGAGAGTGCTCTCTCTTCATGAGATTCAATTAGAGTATTCAATTAGAATATGGAATTAGAGTATTCATTAGGATTCGAAAGTGAAAGGGATTCTTAGATTTGATTCATGGATTTGGTTTTCATGCTTTCATTATTCTGTTATGAAGATTGATTTGATTATTGAATGTATGATTGCTTCATTGGTGAGAGCTCTCATATGTTGTTGTGCCATTCAACTCTTTACTTGTTGTATCTTCTTTTCCTTCATGTAGTTCTCCATTTCTAGATTAATTTCCTTCACGCAATTTCCCATTCCTAGATTAATTTAATTTATGCAACTAGATTAATTCAATTCCAAGTTGTGTGTTAGATTAATGATTCTATTTCAGTCGTGTGTTAGATTAATGATTCTAATTCAGTCATGTGTTAGATTAATGATTCAATTTTAGTTGTAGCTTAAACATTATATTAGATTAGTCTCGCTTCAATCTTGCATATACTTTGTGTGTGCTTTGTCAGTTTACGAACCTCAGGTTGACAAATTAGATAGTTGGGCAAGTCCTACAACTCAATTAATACAACATTATTTTGGCCCAATATAGTGACTGTCGTTCCCTTTTCATGATTGCTGTTCTTTTTGCTGTTCATTTGAACAGAACGATTGTTGTTCCTTTTGTTACAATTTCTGTCCCTTTGTAGGGGTTGCATCTTTGGAGGACGGGTATTGAAAACGGAAGGTAAGAACCTACATAGGTGACAAGTAAAATGCTTGCGCCAACGCCTACCTTTGGATGATGCATAGAGGTTATATTTTAGGAAATATTTAGAGCCCAACATGTAGTATGTGGGATTTTCCCCTATACCTTTGAGAATTCAGCCTCAACGTGGTATTTTAACTTGCCTGTAGGGTCCATAACTAGTTGGACGAAATTTCAAAAGGATGTTTTTGACAAATTTACAGAAGAAACCACTACAAGAGCTTTAATGGATGAACTATTCACCACCACCATGAGTTCAAAAGAAAAGGTTAAATACTTCAATCAATGATTTACCACTATCCTGAACAAATTTCAACCCGAAACTAAACCCACTCAGGTGTTGCAAATTGAAGTATATGCTAATGCTCTCCCTTATTCTATTTCCATGTTTGTAAAAAGGGATGCCAAGCATACCCTAGCTGAAATTTTCGAGGAAGTCAAAACAATTGAATTCCAAATGAAGGGATGTAAAGAGGGCCAGGTCTCACTATTTAAGAAGGAAGCTCAACCTCCAGCCAGGAGAGGACTCTTGTTGACTAGACCCCGAGGAAAACAAACAGAGAAAGGTCCTGAAAAGGGAAGTGGAGACATAGAATACCTACAATGGATGATAAAGAAATTTTCAAATGAAATCGTAGACATGAAAAGAAGTGCATAGGAAGGAAACCAAGGCCAAAGGCCTTATAAACCATTTTTTAAGAGAAACCCACTGTTCAAAGAAATTGAACCTCCCCCATCCAACTTAAGCATCGACCTGTGCAATGCAACATCTGACTCTTTCTGTACTTATCATCAAGAGAAACATTCTGAAAGAGAGTGTCCACAATGGGTGCATGCCATGAATTTGATGGCCAATCGGTTCCTAGATGAAATTTCCCTTATCGAACAATCAAGTGGCTCTATGGTAAATATTGCAGATCAAGAGGAAGTTGACCTGCCAGAAGAAACATTCATGTTGTTGTGGGATCCTGACTTGCCAATGCCTTCCGATGATATATTTGAGGTTGAAGAGCCAGCCAATGAGGTGGCTGTGCAAACGTGAAGTAAGGGCCAACCGGTCTCAAGTGACCTTACCATTTCCAAAACCTCGAGAGGAAAAAAAACAATCGATCACCTGAAAGCACCTTTTGTCCCCCAAATAAATCCTATAAACATCCATACTACGTACGATCGTTCCAGATCGTACGNGAAAGCACCTTTTGTCCCCCAAATAAATCCTATAAACATCCATACACGAGAATCACCCAAGCTAGACTACAACAGAGTAGAATATTTAAAAGGATTGAAGGAAAATGTATTGGTCATGGACATGTGTAGAATTCCCCAACAAAAGGAATTTCTGTTACAAGCCTTGAAGTCAGTAGAAACCCCTATAACAAGAATTGACCAAGGGGAAAATTCATCTCCCACAGATTAAAAAAATAAACCAAATGTGAGCGCTTTCTCTGTAGATAAAAAAGGAAATCCTTTTGTCCCACCTTTCCTTTTAACATTTTAAGTCTTCAACATAAACCTCCATAATTGTTTAGTTGACTCAGGGGCATCCTCTAATGTCATACCATTATCTATCTGCAAGAAATTAAAATCATTCCCACTCAAAAGTGATAAACACGTTACACAACTAGACATAACTTAGGTAAACATTATTGGAGAACTCAAGGATGTCATGATCAAAATGTCTACACACCCAAAATTTGTTCCAGTAATTGACATCATTGTAGTGGATATACTAGAAGCTTATGGGTTGCTACTTATTCGAGATTGGTCCAAGAAATTGAATGGAGACTTTATTACAGAATGGGCCCACCTCTAGTTTCCATTGAAGGGACACGAAAACATGATTAGGATCGATAGGGACAGGTATCTTAAACATACTATCATTGATTTAGAATCCCCCAACGAACCCTTGTTGACATATTTCCAAACTACTCCTACGATTCCGATTTCGGTAATTTCTCCTCTGTCTCATCTGATGTACCTCTTACTCAAAATTTCGAAATGGATTTTCAATTAAATCTACCAGTAGCGTCAGAAGAAACCCTCTTCTGTCAAAAACCTTTGCTGGAAACCATAGACAAAATAGGTGGAGAGGAGGAAGTTAGTATGCAAGGAGAAGATGATGATTTTCTCTCACATGTTTGAACGATGTACTTTGATTGGTCTAAATTTCAAGAAGGGTCGGGAGCGAGATGTATCCTCATTGATCCGAAGGGGAAATGAAATTTCCTGTCCTGCAAACTAAAATTTGAACGCACTAATAATACTGTCGAGTATAAATCTTTAGTGCAGGGACTAAAGAAAGCCATAGAATTAAATGTTAAATAACTAAAAGTTTTTGGAGACTCTGAAATTATCGTTAGGCAAGTAAACAATACTATACATTTCAACTCTCCCCACCTAAGGAATTATCAACAAGAAGTGCACAGGCTTATAGAACATTTTGAGGCCTTAAATATAACAATGATTAATAGGAAAAATAATACTCTTACTGATTCCTTGGACACTATTGCCTCGAGGCTATCCCCTTTACAAGACTATGAAGCCTCCCGGTTCACTGTGGAACTTCTCTACAAACCATCAGTGCCCAACAATATTTCTAATTGGAAGGTATTTGAAGGAGATGAACAGATCATAAAATTCTTAACCAATCAGGAAAATTTTAAAGACCTGGCTACTAAAGATGAATTTTTCTAAGAGAAACTAGTAGAAACTAACCCCCATGAACAAACAGGTGAAACAAATCTCTCTAGTAACAAACCAAAGCCTCACACGATACCGAAAGGGGTTGCCAATTTGGAGAACCTCTTTGACTTAAGGGAAAGATTCAAAGGGTCAAAAAACACAAATATAGGGAGATCGTGTCCCATGTACGAGATTATAAACCTAGGAACCTCAGAAAACCCTAAAAATATAAATCTAGGCAAGACAATGTCTAAAGAAGAAAGGAAAGCCTATCTCAAACTTTTTAGAGAATATCAATATTTTTTTGTGTGGTCCTACCGAGATCTGAAAACTTATGACACTCGAATTATCCAACACACAATCCCATCAAAACCCGTACTAAAACCATTCAAACATAATCTCTCAAAGTACCACCCATCCCTAGAACCCCTCGTGTCAGGAGTTAAATAAATTACTAGATGCTAAAATTATCTTTCAAGTTATACACTCTGCCTGGGTAGAAAAATTGGTTCATGTCAGGAAAAATTCTGGGGAAATCTGCATGTGTTTGGATTTCGGAAACCTCAACAGAGCATCCAAAAATGACAACTACCCAGTCCCATCAATGGAACAACTCTTGCAAACCATGTCTAGTTCTGAGATTTTCTCCCTACTAGACGGTTTTTCAGGTTACAACCAGGTTCTAGTTTCAGAGGAAGATCGATTGAAAATTGCCCTCTGAACCAAGTGGGGAACCTTTGATTATAAATGCATGCCCTTTGGGTTAATTAATACAGGGGAAACCTTCCAGAGGGCCATGGACGTGGATTTTCGGGGATTGATCAACAAATGTGTAGTAGTCTATTTGGATGACGTAACTGTGTATTCAAAAAACATAGAAGATCACATCCAACATCTAACCCAAATTTTCAAAAGGTGTAGAAAATACAGTATATATTTAAACCCTAAGAAAACTATCATTGGTATCGAGTAAGGGAAATTACTAGGTCATATTATATCCCAACTAGGAATTCACATAGACCCAGAGAAAACTAAGGCAACAACTTAGCTTCCCTTACCCCACAACAAAAAGGCTATGCAATCCTTCTTTGGGAAAATCAACTTTGTGAGGAAGTTCACCCCCGATTTCGCTAAAATTATCAAACCCTTACAAAAAATGATCCACAAAGATGTTGAATTTATGTGGAATGATGAACGAAAAAGTGCTTTCAATAACATTAAGACTGCAATATCTCAAGCTCCAGTGTTGCGAAGTCCCGAGTTTAGAAATATTTTTTCCTCTATACTTTTGCCTCCGACCAATCATTAGTTGTAGTATTAACTTAGAAGGACAATGACAACAATGAGTCCCTGGTCTCATTTATGAGCACTAATATGCAAGGGGCTGAACTGAATTACCCTACTATAGACAAACAAGCTTATGCGGTATACAAAGAAGTAAAACATTTCAAATCTTACATCCTAAAAAATCACACCAAAGTCATTGTACCTCATCTCGCAGTCCGATCCCTATTCACTCAACATGATATGGGGGAAAGAAGAGGAAACTGGATGGTAGTTGTCCAAGAATTTGATCTAGATATAAAACCTGCCAAACTGGTTAAGGGACAGGGATTGTGTAAACTGGCCGCTAAAGCCCAAGACCAAGTAAATTAAGACTCCAGGTGGGAGAATGAATTGGCATTATGGTGTAGTGAAGCTTTGTATGTTTCCCTAGGGCATGAGTCTTGGTATGGAAAACTAACTTATCTCCTGCATCACAAGACGTGCCCAGAAAACCTGAACCCTAATGAAATGAGAGCTCTCAGACTAAAATCGACACAATATCACCTCATAAATTCGGTGGTCTTCCACGTAAATTATGATGGGGTAATTTTGAGATTTCTCGAGCGTGAATACACAAACACGGTTTTGAAGGAGCTCCATGATGGTCTCGTAGGTGGACACTTTGTAGGGAATACCACCGCTCACAAGATACTAAGAGCCAACTATTGCTGCCCTACTCTGTTTAGGGACGCTCATACATATGCTAGAAATTTTAAAACTTATCAAATAAGCATGGGGAGGAAAAATAGAGCAGTTGTCCCACTCCAACCAATGGCCATATCTAGACCATTTGAGTAATGGGGTTTTGATTTCATAGGATAAATTACACCGATTTCTTCAAAACAACATAGATACATACTGACTGCTACAGAATATTTCACGAAATGGGCAGAGGCCATCCCTCTGACACACATAAATGAAAATGTGGTAATCCAATTCATAGAACAACAACCAATCACAAGGTTTGGTATGAATTTTTTTCTTGCTTTTGATAATGTCGCTTACTTTTCTTCCACCCTACTAACAAATTTTTCTCTAGACAAAGGAATCATAATCAGATACTCTACAAACTACTACCCACAGGGGAATGGAGTGTAAGAATCAACCAATAAGAACCTAGTAAGGATCTTGAAGAAACAAATTGCAGACAATAAGAGGAATTGGCATAATTAGCTTCATAATTCCTTATAGGCCGATAGAGTAACACCCAAGGAAGCTATAGGGAAATCCCCATAATTTCTGGTATACAGACAAGAAGCCATTCTCCTGAACGGGCTATATCTTCCATCTCTTCATCTTTCTTAGGGATCTATAGGACAATGCTCATCAATTAATCAACAGAGAATTGATACCCTCCTCATGCTGGAAGAAGAAAGGGAGAAAGAAAAATAAAATTTCATCGCTCATCAGTAGATAGTTAAAAGGTGGTTTGACAAGCATAAGGCCAAGGAGAATAATTTTGAAGTAGGAGACTTAGTCATTATTCAAATTTGAAGGTGGTTTGACAAGCATAAGGCAAATGAATCGAAGGTAAAACATTCAAATTTTCAGAATCTATGGCTGAGACCTTTCCAGATAGCTAAGAAACTTGGGGTAGGCACATATCGGTTGCAAAATTTGAGGGGGGAACCTCTATGCCCTCCCGGTGAATGGCCAGGCCCTAAAACAATATTTCTGTTAAAAGAAAAATGTGTGTGTTTTCATGTTATTTTATTTTGTAGGTGTTAGGTAGGCTGATTGTGGAGCCCTTTATTTTCGTTTTTCTTTTTCTATGGTATTTTTGTGCTTTAAGGTTGTGTTCCACAAGGAATTGGTTGACCTTAATCAATACGGTGTATAAAACTCTGTTCCTGACTCATGCTTACATGCAACACAAGAAATGTTGGGCAAACTGCGCTTTTCTTAAAAGGGTTTTGTATCTAATCTTTTCGAATAAACAACCTTGGAAAATGATGAAGTGTCCGCCTAGTGGTCTGGTAAAACTTGAAGGGAAAGATGCTAAGTTGGAAAGGACCACATGTACCTCAAGACAGAGATAGGAAAAATTTCACCTTAACCATCTCATCTTGTAGATAACAGACGTCCTCCTCTCCCACTCACTCAAGGTATCTTTGCCAAAATAAATCAATTATATCAAATGAGAATGAAGTAGGAGAGGGTATGCAGATAACTTTGTCAGGGCTATGGATGCTCGTTGGAAGTGGAGAAAGGACTGTGATGTCGAGGTGACTCTGTCGGGGCTATGGATGCTTGCTGGTAGTGGAGCGACACCGTAACAAATGAATGATGATAACTAAAAGGTATGATGCCAATGAATGCATTACTTAGTATTTTTCAAAATGGGGTGTGGGTCGTGGTCAAAAGGAACGAAGGTGGATTAAAGGTTGAGACTCCATAGGCAGGCCCAGATTCACGAACCAGGGTAATTTTAAACGCAAGGATAGAAGAGACTCTGATAAAAACAAAACCAGTTAGGTTTTTAACCAACTTCTGCATCAACCAAGCCCGGGGAAGGAACATAGATTTTTCTTTCTCCTTGTTGGAATAGGGGCATAACCAGGGTTCAACTCTTACAATGCACAAAAAAACCTAACTATTAGACCTTTCAGCAACACCTGCGAAGCAGATGCAGTCTCACCCAAAGTAGGAATAAGGGGTTGCAGGACACATGTGTCGAAAACTAGGGGAAATGCAAAGTGTATCCAAGGCAACAACACACAACAATCTAGTTATTATTATCTCCCTTAAGCCTACTGCGCAAGTTATATCTCAGATCCAACACAATTATGCAATAATAGTAAAAAAGAAAGCAAAGGACACATCATCAATCACACAGAACAACAAGATATATGTGGTTCACCCTCTCCCTAGGGTTACATCCACAAAACTACATTTCTTGATATCATATGAAAACATACCGTTCTATCTACGCACTTAGCTTTCAGATCTCTCTCTCTTTCTCTTCTTCTCTCCCCTCCTTGCGCACCCAGCTACAGGGTTGATCTTCGCACCCAGATGAAGATATTACAATACAGACTCAATACACTTCTCTCGCTCAACAACAATAATAAACAACGACCATTAACCATAATCACATAAGCCAACCCATCCCGGGTCCGCAGGACCTTTATTTATACATTACATGGCAAAGTATAGGTGTCAAAAATCTAGATCCAAAACCCTAGCTCCAAAACCCTAGATCCAAAACCCTAGGTCAACTTGACCCATGCTTTCAGGGCTTTGCCAGCCTGTCTTTCCTTCTTTACCGCGAGGTGCTCCAAATCATCCATCGATGACTTTTTCTGCTTGCTGAGTTGTCCACGATCCATCTTCCTTGTTGATCTATCTTCCTTGATATTCTCGTTCAACGACTTGCTTTCCCTTACTTATCTCCTTCTTTTCCGCTTGTTTGATCACTTCGACCCATTCTTAGTCATTTTTCCTTTCGCACAGTTTGTACTTTGCCTTTCTTCCTTAATCTTCACTTTCTTCCATGACCAAGGGAAAATAGGCCCCCAACACTCACACGTGAATCGTCTTGAGTCATTGCAGGTCTGAACCTTCTATTTCACTTCGACTTCATACTGTGCGGAGTAGCCTCTGCTCTCTGCTCTATCCCTCCCTTCCTTGGGCACACTGTCTTTTCTGTGTCTGGTACCCAGTTTCAACTGCACCTGGTATCTAGAACCTTCCTTTTATGATTTTACTGGGAGCTACAAGGTAGCTGGTTGTCATAATACAATTTCAACCAGCTCCCATTTACCAAACCTTCTTTCCATTATCCATTCAGAGTCTTCAACTGCATAGCTCCTCCTTCTGTAACATAGGAAACCTCATATGGCCCAAGCAGATGTGTTCTGAACTTCCCTGGATGCTTCATGAACTTGTTGTTGTATACCAATACCAAATCTCCTTGCCTAAATTCTTTCTTCTTGATATGTCTGTCATGATAGGCCCTTTCTCGTTCCTTCTGTACCTGCTGACGAAATCCTTCAACAAACTTGTCTTCCTCAAGTTCCACCAACTGTGCAAGCCTGTCTTACATAGCGCCTGTGTCATCCATATCTGTAAATGTTACAATTCTTAAGCTAGGAACCAAATATTCCATAGGTACCACGACTTCCACACCATAAACTAGCTTAAAGGGGGTCTGCATGGTCAGCTTCTTGCAAGTGGTTCTCTAAGCCCATAACACTGCTGGTATTCTCAAATCCCAATCATCTCTGTTCCTACAAATCTTCGTCAGTGTTGTCTCCAAGATATTATTGAAATATTTGACTGTACCATTCGCTTGTGGGTGGTATGGGATGCTATTTTGATGGTGAACTTCAAATTCTTGAGTCAAGGCTTCACTAGTCTTATTAATAAAGTGTGTACCTTTATCACTCCTAAGGATCTTCAAGCATCCAAACATGGTTATGATATCATCAAATATGAATCGCGCAACTGTAGTTGCATTACAGTCCTTAATTGTTCTTGCTTATGCCCATATGGTCAAATACTCTGTCACACTGATAATGTATTGAGCTCCTGTGCACTTCCTAGGTGGGTTGATAGGTACCACAAAATCGATGGCCCATTTCTCAAATGCCTGTAAAGTTAGTTGAGGTGCTAAAGGAATCTCATCTCTTCTGGAAGGTTTCCCAACTCTTTGGCATACATCGCAGGCTCTGTAGTATTCCTTAGCATCTTTGTGTAAAGTGGGCCACCAGAGGCCAGCTCCGAGAACCTTCTGCATTGTTGCTTTCCCTGCATAGTGTCCTCATGTGATGCCTTCATGTGATTCTGCCATAATCAATGGTCTCTCTGCCTCCATAATGCATCTCCTCAAGATCTCATCAGTTCCCATCTTATATAGTTGTCCAACTATAAGTGAAAAATCTGCAGCGCGAACTACCAGTTGTTTCTTCTAAATAATTTTATATTCACGGGGTGCCATTCCTATAGTAATGAATTGGGATATCTTGGTGAAGTGATCATCAAATTTTCTCATGGTCAACAACTGTGCATCTGGTAGTGTATCCTCCAGACTATTAGGTTCCTCTCCATGCTCTAATTTGGAGAAGTGGTTAGGTCCCTTGTTCATTATTCTTAGCTTGACCACAATCTCAAAATCATATTCCTGGAATAGCAGTAGCCATATACATATTCTTCCCCCCAACACTAGCTTTTTGACTAAGTATTTTAGTGTAGAGTGATCAGTGAACATCTTAAAATTTCCTCCCAACAAGTAGTGTCGAAACTTCTACAGTGCGTACACCATGGCTAAACCTTCTCTTTCAATGGTGGTGTAATTTATCTCAGCTATAGAGAGCTTACTTCTAGAAAAGGCTAACGGGTGGTCAATATCTCCTTCTCCTAGTTGTGCTAACACTGCTCCTAATTCAATAGATGATGCATCGACGTGCACATGGAATTCCTTACTCCAATCTGGGAAAACCATAATAGGTGTAGTGACCATTTTATGTTTCAGTGTGTTGAAGCTCTACTGACATTCCTTTGACCATTAAAACTTATAATCTTTTTTTAAAATATTTTCCATGGGTGTTGTTATCTGTGCATAGCCCTTGATGAAATTTCTGTAGTATCCAGTATGTCCTAGCACAATGCACAACTGTCTAACTGAAGTAGGAGGGGGTAGATCAACAATGATGACAATATTGGAAGGGTCTACCAACAATCCCTGCTTACACACAATATGGCCTAGCAACACTCCAAAGGGTGAAAAGAAAATACATTTTTTTAAATTCCGGGCAATCTGACATTGGCTACATTTATCTAACATCAATCTTAAACATTCAGTATGGTCTTTCAATAAGCTAAAAACAGTCCAATCATCAAAATATGCTTCCAAACATTTATGTAAAAATTCCTTGAATGCTTCGACCACCACCCTGGAGAAGATGGCTGGTGCATTCTTCAATATGAAAGGCATCACTATGTACTAGAAAGAACCCCATTCTATTGCAAATGTGTTCTTATGTCTATCCTCAACAATATTGATTTGGTGATACCCTGAATATCCATCTATAAAGGAATATACCTCCTGTCCTCCTACATTATCTAGAACCTCATATATGAAAGGTGTAGGGAATGGGTCATGTAAGAAGGCATCATTAATCTTCCTGAGATCTATACAGATCTTGATATCTCCTGTCTTCTTATCTTGGACCACCATAGGGCTAATCCATTCTGATTCTTCAACATGTTCTATGATTCCTTCTTCCAACATTCTATCTAATTCATTCTTGAATTTCTGCTTATACTTTGGATTCAGTCTGTAGGGTCTCTTCTTGACTGGTCTTGCATCTGGTTTTAAGGGGATCTTCATTTATCCCATGGGACCTTTAATTCCCTTCATGTCAGTGAACTTGGTTGGAAACAAGTCCTAATATTCATGTAGTAGTTCTATGATCTTGTCAATAGTGGCATCATCCAAATAATCTCTAACATTTGCGAGCTTATGTGCTTTCTCTGTTCCAATATTAACTTTATTGATTTTGATTGGTTGTTCAATGAAAGGTAGTTCAACTCATGGTCCTTCTATGTCTCTCTATCCTTTAGTTTCTACAATATTCACATTCCTAGGATCATCATCTTCATCAACATTGACATTGTAACAACCTTGCAATTTTTGAAGAGGTGCAATCCATTCATCCTCTTATTGCTCCAAAGGGAGGTTAGGTGCCTCCTCAAAGACTTTATGTCTTACAACTTGTAATTCTTGGTCTACTATGGGGTACTGAATTTCAAACAAAAATGTAGCTACAAAGTACTGAGTCATACCATGCCAATCTGAAGTGGTGAGGCACATTTCTGCTTGAAGATACCAATTGATAGGTGTTGTGTCCAAAGTG
>JASDQU011248582.1:0-11331 GCA_032191745.1 Picea mariana | reverse complement strand
TGAAAAGCACATTGTCATCAAAGTGTGACATTGTACCCACTCCGCGATGTTCTTTTTGTGTGTCCCCCACCATCTTGATGGTGTTGATTTCAAGGATTCATCTAGTGCCAAAAGTCTTTGCTGTACTGGTACAATTTCTTCAAATTCCAATAAGAAAGTTTCTAAATGATTTAAACCATCAAATGTGGGAAGTTTACTTACTTCTATGCCAATCCAATGAACTTCCCTGGTCAATCTAGCACACCTCTGCACAAAAAGTTCATACATTTTGTTTTGCCAATTCTCTAGTGCTTCTTTTGAATTTGATGAGAAGGTGTTGTCACTTCGCTAGCTTAAATTCCCATCTACTGTAGGATTAATGTAATCATGTTGCCTTGCTGTCAATTTATATATATTCTCTAGCTCGTATGCGCGGTCTTCTTCTCTGATGGGTTCTGTGTATCTTCAACCTTCATCAGGATCAAGAGGTGCAATGACCCTAAGGCCATCACCTTCAAATGTCATTCTTCTTTTCTTTAAGTCAACCACAGTGGAATTGTTGAAATCCCAATCAATTCATAATAGCGTAGGATAAGGAAAACTATCACCAACTATCTCAATCACCTCAAAGTCCGCAAATGTCCTTACCCCGTCGATGTCCACAGGGACATGCTCCAGTCTTCCAAAGGGGCTTACTGCCCACTGATTAGCCATCCTGAGATTAATAGGAGAGTAAATGAACTTAGGTTTTCCCATCAGTGCCCAGGTCTATTTCGTCATAACATTGACTTTTGACCCTAAGTTGAGGACCACATAATCTATGTCATAGTCCCCAATATGAGCATTGAGGTGTAGTTCCTTGTTTGTCCTTCTCTTTCTGGATACTTAATGTATTGTTCTATTCAAGGATGATTTTAGGGGCTAAATTTCGCTCATGGGATAATTTTCCATGGTTTTTCCCAAAAAACGATTCGTTATTCTAAAAATGATTTGCCCAAATTCTAAAGGATAAAATTATTTTACCATAAAAATCGCCAAAAAATTATACAAACTATATAAAATCCTTGGAAATTTGAATATTTTTACAAAAATATCGCTAAATATTTTAGAGTTGGCATATGAATGATTAGTAAGATTTTCCAAGGTTTCTACATTTTAAAATAAATTTCCATCCTTAAAATCATCCCTTGTTCTATTCAATAGAGGATCTATCCTGCCCATCTCATATTGTCTGATCAAATTGTGTAGTTCTTGCATCGCTATTTCATCCTTAATCAATTCAATGAACGTATATAAGAAACTGACAAGCTTGCTTACCTCTTTTCCATCTCTGGTCACGATAGACTGATCGAATGCTAGAGGAATTCCACATTCTCTTACTTCTGGCCGTGTCTTTGATGAAGAATCCTGATCTCTTCCAAATTCTCTCCTTGCCTCTTCAAAAGTTTTCTTTTCTTTCCTGGGATCAAACACTTGTGTCTTCTCTGCAACTCTTATGACCCTTAATACCTCTGTGGTCTTTCCTAGAGTCACCCTGTCTTCTCCTATAACAAAACCTCCTCTAGTGATAACAACGACTATGGGATCCTCTCCATGAGGTTTTGCTGATATCATTTGTACTTGCTAATTTCCTCCTCGTCTCTCCTGAATTTTGGCTAACAACACTGGACAATATTCAATAACATGTTCAAATGAGTTGCAGTAGCTGCAAGTGGTACAAGGGTTCTGACAGACCCTTTCCAGGTGACCTGGATGGGCACAGTTATAACAAATGATCTAACCTCAACCTTGACCCATGCCTCCACCTCGTCCTCTTCCTCTGAATCCACTGCGAGGGTTGAAGTTTCCTCTTCCTGGGGAATTAAACTGCGTAGTATTTCCCTCTTGTTGTACTTCTCCTTGAATTCTATATGTATCTCTTGATCTTTCATGCAAGAGGTCATAAGCCCTACAATCCTTCTCATCATGCCCCATGGATTTACAGAATGTGCAGTAAAGATTGGTAGGTGTCTGGACATATTTTTGCATGTAATAACATTCACCATGGCGATGTCTATTTCCAGATACCTCCTACCAAGGTAGAGTAACCTGCTTCAAAGGGCTCGGAGCTCCAGAGGCCAAGTATTCATTAAATAGGGGACAATGCTCCTTGCCATGGCCCTCTGATTTACATCTGATACACCAGATGTCTTCTATTTTATCTTTTCCCTTTTTTTTCTTCATATCTTCGACCTGCAGAGCTAAGCTAGTTAGATGACTCAAAATTTGACTCATACCTGAGTTGGATTTTCCCATAGGGGCTAATTCTAGTTTCATGGAAATCTCCAATGCCTCGGCCTGCGAAGTGACCTTTTGTTGCATCAGAGGAACTTTGATGTGTGGTAGGAGGGAAGCAATGAACCATTCCTTGTTCTTCTCGTCTGGGATCTAAAAACTCATACGACCTGTCAAGGTCTTAAACCTTTGATCAAACTCCCAAACAGGTTCAACTACTCTCTACTTGATTTCTTTCAGTTCTGTAATGCACTGCGACTCCGACTTGGGTTTCTTGAATTCTTCACTCAACGCAGTCTTGATATTGTTCAACGGTTTAGGTTGTACAATCCCTTTAAAAAACTTCATGTACCAGCTCAATGTGTGGTCTCTCAAGGTTGTACTAAAATGATCTCTCTTAACAAATTCATCATTGACTTGCTTAATAATCCATACAACTTCACATAAGAACCAATGCTGATCAGGATCTTCAGGTCCATCTCCTCTAAAGATAGGTAACCTCATTTCATCTTCCATATATATTCCTAGGTTTCTTGACTGAGTATGTATTGAATTGATGCTAACAGTGCTCTGAGTGCTTTGATAACTCTGACTACTCTGGTTACTTAATGCTACTAGAAAAATAGGAGGAGTAATAGTACTTACTTCAATATTCAATGTAGTTCCTGAAGTTTCTGATTCTTCTAGGCGAGGTTCTTCAGTCTTCTCTTCCTCTTCCCTAGTGGACTCTGAATGCTCTTCGTCTATTAGATCTTCTTCTTCCCCACTGTAGAATCCTTTGTCTCCATAATTCTTCTTAAATAGGTTCACAAGAGGAACTTTTCTGAATGCTCTCCCACTGCGTGTGTGTCCTGCCTCTGTGTCACTGTCACTGTTTGAGTTCTTGAACATTAGTTTTTCAATCCAACCAATTACTATATCTTCAAGATGTTCTTCTCATGCAATAACATCTTGATATTCAACTTCAAAAAGTTTAAAAAGTTAACTCTAGGTCCCTTAAAGAAATATCTCTATGCTTGGCTATATGACTTTACTCTGTCAATAGAAAACTCAGTAATGTACCCTCCGATAATGCTATCAAACCAATGATCTACTTCTCTTGACACGATGTTATCAACTCTCTTGACCTTCTTTATTAACACTGACGTCCAAACCACAGGTGATCTAGATCTGATCTTAAACTGGGTAGCTGCTAATATGGCTAACCACTCATATAGCTCTTTATGAATTCCTTCAAAGAAAATCTCGTGTATGTTGGTGAAGATGTACCTTCCCAACCAGTCTTCTGTACTAAGATTAGGGTTCTTGTTCTGAGCTTCAGCGAAGTTATTTTCTTGTTCTTCTATCCACTTCTGAATCTCTGTCTTCGATGGAGACCACCTTGACATTACCTCAAGAATATCTCGGTCCCAACAACAGAACCATTTGTTGGCACAAGGGAAGATGAAGGGTTCAACTCTTATAGCGCACCAACAAACCCTAACTATTGGCCCTTTCGGCAACACCTGTGAAGTAGATGCAGTCTCACCCGAAGTATCAATATGGGGTTGCAGGACACAGGTGTCTACAACCATGGGAAATGCAAAGTGGATCCAAGGCAACAACACACAACAATATAGTTATTCTTATCTCCCTTAAGCCTACTGCGCAAGTTATATCTCATTTCTAACACAATTATGAAATAACAATAAAATAGAAACTAAATGACACAACATCAATCACACAGAACAACAATATATACGTGGTTCACCCTCTCCCTAGGGCTACGTCCATAAAACTGCATTTCCTGATATCATATGAAAACATACAGTTCTATCTGTGCACTTAGCTTGTAGATATCTATATCTTTCTCTTCTTCTCTCCCCTCCCTGCGTACCCAGCTGCAGAGTTGATCTTCGCACCCAGCTGAAGATCTTACAATACAGACTCAATACACTTCTCTCACTCAACAACAATAATAATCAATGACCATTGTTGGCATAGGGGCAAACCCAGGGTTCAACTCCAAGAGTGTACCAACAAGCCCTAACTACTGGCCCTTTCGACAACACCTACGAGGTAGATCTAGTCTCACCCGAAGTAGCTATGGGGGGGTTGCAGGAAAAAGATGTGTACAACCAAAGTGAAAACCAAGTGGATCTAATACAAGAACAATACAACATTTAGATATCACTTACCAGCTCAGATCTACTCCGCACAACTATATATCAGATCTAACACAACAATGGAATAGCAGTATATCAAATGGCAAAGAACATAGCATTAATCACATACAACACAAGATATACATGGTTCACCCTCTCTCTAGGGATACGTCAACAGAACTATGCTTTATAATATATTAAGATGAAGCATACAATTCTTGTCTGTGCTCTTAGCTAGCAGATCTTCTTTCTTCTCCTCCTGTATATCTCCTCCCTGGGCACCCAGCTGTAGGGTTGATCTCCACACCTAGCTAAAGATATTACAATACCAGAAGGCTCTTACACCTAGCACTTCTCTCTCACACGACAATAATCACTCATGCCAATAACAAAAACTATAACCAACCCTCTTCCCTCATCTAGGTTCTTATTTACACATTACAATAGATCACTGACAACCTTATGCCAAGACCTAAGTGTCAAAACCCTAGATACCAAAACCCTAGGTCAACTTGACCCGCATTTTCAAGGCTTTTCTAGCCTGTCTTTCCTTCCTTCACGCGCAGTGCTCCAAAGCATCCAACGATGGATTTTTCTGCTTTCTGAGTTGTCCACAATCCATCTTCCTTGTTGATCTATCATCCTCAATCTCCTCATCCAACGACTTGATTTCTCTTTCTTCGCTCCATCTTTTCTTCTCTTCTACTTACTTCGACCCAGTAACAGTCATTATGTCTTCTGCGCAGTTCACATTTTGCCTTTTCTGCTTTATTCTTCACTTGCTTCCATACCCAAGGGCTAATAGGCTCCCAACACTCACTTGTGACTCATCCTGAGGCACTTCATATCTGATCCTTCCATTTTTCTTTGACTTTGGACTGCGCCTGTGCCTTCATCACTATTCCTCCCTCGCTTCCTTGTGTAGACTGTATTTTCTGTGTCTGGTACCCAGTTTCAACTGCACCTGGTACCTGGACCCTTTTCCTCATGTTTTTACTGAGAGCCGTGATTCAGATGGTTGTCATAATACAATTTCAACCGGATCCAGTTCACTAATCCTTCCTTCCATTCTCCATCCAAAGTCTTCAGCTTCACAACTCCTCCTTCTGTAACATAGGCAATATCGTATGGTTCGAGCCAATGCATTCAGAACTTTCCTGGATGCTTCATGAACTTGCTGTCATATACCAATACCAAATCACCTTGCTAAAATGCCCTCTTCTTGATGTGCATTTCATGGTAGGCCTTCTCTTTGTCCTTCTGTACTTGCTGATGGAATCTTGCAATAAATTTGTCTTCTTATAGTTCGACCAACTGTGCAATCCATGCTTGAATAGCGCCAGTGTCATCCATATCTATAAAGACAACGATTCTTAGGTTGGGTACCAAATATTCCATTGGGACAACGAATTCTAGACCATAAACCAACTTAAAAGGGGTTTGCATTGTTAGCTTCTTGCAAGTGGTTCTATAGGCCCATAGTACTATTGGTACTCTTAAATCCCAGTCATCCCTGTTCACACTGCAAATCTTCGTCAGCACTGTCTCCAAGATATTTTTGAATGCTTCAACTATCCCATTCGCTTGTGGATGGTAAGGCGTGCTCTTCTGATGGTGGACTGCAAATTGCTTAGTCAAGGCTTCAATGGTCTTATTAATGAAATGTGTTCCTTGATTGCTCATAAGGGTCTTCAGGCATCCAAACCTAGTTATGATGTCATCAAATATGAAGCACGTAGTTGTAGTTGCACTACAGTCCTTAGCTGCTCTTTCTTCGGCCCATATGGTCAAGTACTCTGTCACAATGATTATGTATCTTGCTCCTGTGCACTTCCCTGGTGGGTTTATAGGTCCCACGAAGTCAATGGCCCATTTCTCAAATGCTTGTAGGGTCAGTTATGGTACTAAAGACATTTCATCTCTTCTAGATGGTTTCCTAACTCTTTGTCATACATCACAGGCTATGTAGTAGTCCTTAGCATCTTTGTGTAGGGTAGGCCACCAAAGGCCAGCTCTAAGAACCTTCTGCATAGTTTCTTTCCCTGTGTAGTGTCCTCTTGTGATGCCTTCATAAGCTTTGGAGAGGATCATCGGTCACTTTGCCTCCATAACACACCTCCTTAATATCTCATCAGGTCCCATATTGTATAGCTGTCCATCTATAAGTGAAAAGTCTGCAGCGTGCACTACTAGCTGTTTCTTCTGGGTGATTGTATATTCACTAGGTGCCATTCTTGTTGACAGGAACTAGAATATCTCTGGGAAGTGATCATCAGTCTTTCTAATGGCTAGAAATTGTGCATCTGATAGTATATCCTCCAGAATAGTAGGCTCTTCTCCATGTTCCAACATCGACAAGTGGTTAGGACCTTTGTCCATTCTTCCCGGCTTAACCACGATCTCAAAATCATATTCCTGAAATAGAAGAATCCATATGCATATTCTCCTCCCCAACACTGGCTTGTTGACTAGGTATTTCAGCATGGAGTGATCAGTAAACAGTTTAAAGTGTCCTCCCAGCAAGTAGTGGCAGAACTTATGCAATGCATACACCATGGCTAACCCCTCTCTCTTAGTAGTGGTGTAATTAGTCTGAACTATTGATAGCTTCCTACTAGAAAAGGATAATGGGTGGTCAATGTCTCCTATTCTCGGTTGTGCTAACACAACTCCTAATGCAATGGAAGATTCATCAACATGTACGTGGAATTCCTTGCTCCAATTTGGAAAAACCAGAATAGGCGTAGTAACCATTCTCTGTTTCAGCGTGTCGAAGCTCTGCTGGCATTCTTCTGTCCAATGAAACTGATAGTCTTTCTTCAAAAGATTCTCCATGGGTGCATTAATCTGTGCATATCCTTTAATGAACTTCCTATAGTATCGAGTATGTCCTAGCCCAGTGTGCAGCTGTTTGACTGAAGTAGGAGGGGGAAAATCAACTATAATGGAAATTTTAGATGGTTCTACCAACAATCCATGATTTCATACAATATGACCTAACAACACTCCAAATGGTGAAAAGAAGATTCATTTCTTTAGGTTTAAGGCAATCTGACATTGCCTACACTTGTCCAACATTAGCCTTAGACATTCAATGTGATTTTTCAATAAACTAAAAATATTCCAGTCATCAAAGTATGCTTCTAGAAATTTATGTAGAAACTCCTTGAATGCTTCAACCACCAACCTAGAAAATATGGTTGGGGAATTCTTCAATATAAACGACATCACTGTATACTGGTAGGATCCCCATTCTGTTGTAAATGTGGTCTTATGGTGATTTTCCTTGGCAATCCAGATTTGATGGTATCCTGAAAATCCATTTGTAAAAGAATATACCTCCTGGCCTCCTACATTATCTAACACTTCGTCAGTGAATGGCGTAGGGAAGGGGTCATTCAAATAAGCATCGTTCAACTTCCTGAGATCTACACAAATCCTTATTTCTCCAGTATTCTTGTCTTGTACCACCATAGGTCTAATCCATTCTGACTCTTCGAAAACTTCTATGATCCCTGCTTCAAGCATTCTTTCGAGCTCAATCTTCACTTTCTCCTTATATTTAGGATTCAATCTATAAGGTCTCTGTTTGACTGGTCCGACATCTAGTTTCAAAGGGATCCTCATCTCTCCCATAGGCCCTTTAATGCCCTTCATATCAATGAACTTGGTTGGAAACAAGTCCTAATATTCATGCAATAACTCTGTGATTTTGTCAATAGTGGAAACATCCCCATTGGCCCTTGGTTATAGAAGCAAGAAAATATCAAGGAAGAGAAGGAAAAATGCGAAATGTGTGGAAGACACAGTGACTATTACTGGGTTGAAGTGAGCAAAAGAACAGAAAAGATGGAGTGAAGTAAAAGGAAGCAAGCCATTGGACAAGGAGAGCAAGGATGACAGATCAACAAGGAAGGTAGATTGTGGACAACTCAACAAGTGGAAAAAGCCACCGTTGGACGCTTTGGAGAACCATACAAGAAGGAAATAAAGACAGGCTGATGAATCCCTAAAAATGTGGGTCAAGTTGACTTAGGGTATTATACACCTAGGGTTTTAGTATCTAGGGTTTTGACACCTAGGCCTTAGCCTAAGGCTGTCGGTGAGTGATTGTAATGTATAAATAAGAACCTAGATGAGGGAAGAGGGTTCGTGCTAGTTTTGTTATTGGTATGAGCGATTATTGTGTGAGAGAGATAAGTGTTAAGAGTAAGAGCCTTCTGGTATTGTAAGATCTTCAACTGGGTGCAGAGATCATTCCTACAACTGGGTGCGCAGGAAGGGGAGAGACAGAGAGGAGAAGAAAGAAGATATGCTAGCTGAGAGCACAAACAAGAATTGTATGCTTCATATTAATATATCATAAATCATAGTTATGTGGATGTAGCCCTAGAGAGAGGGTGAATCAGGCATATCTTGTGTTGTATGTGTGATTGATTCTCTGTTCTTTGGCATTTGATATACTATCATTGCATTACTGTGTTAGATATGATAGATAGCTGTGCAGAGTAGATCTGAGCTGATAAGTGATATATGAATGTTGTTTTGTTCCTGTATTAGATCCACTTGATATTCCCCTTGGTTGTAGACATGTCTATCCTGCAACCCCCCCATAGTTTCTTTGGGTGAGACTGCATCTGCCTCGCAGGTGTTGCCGAAAGGGCCAATAGTTAGGGCTTGTTGGTGTGCTCTTGGAGTTGAACACTGGGTCTTCCCCTGTGCCAACAAATGGTTCCGTTGCCGGGACATGAATATTCTTGAGGGAATGTCAAGGTGGTTTCCATCAAAGACAGAGATTCAAAAGTGGATAGAGAATCAAGAAAGGGAATTCGTTGAATCCCAGAACAAGAACCCTAATATTAGTACACAGGATTGGTTAGAAAGATATATCTTTACTAATATACACAAGATTTTCTTTGGAGGAATCCATCAAGAGCTATATGAGTGGTTAGCTAGGTTAGTTGATACCTAGTTTCAGATCATATCTAGACCTCTTGTGGATTGGACGTCGGTGCTAATCAAGAAGGTCAAGAGAGTTGATAACACCATGTCAAGAGCAGTAGATCACTGGTTTGATAGCACCATTGGAGGGTACATCACTGAGTTTTTTGTTGACAGAGTAGAGTCATATTGCCAAGCTGAGAGATACTTCTTCAAGGGACCCAGAGGAAAATTTTTACAATTTCTAAAGTTGAGGATCAAGATGCTATTGCATGAGAAGAACATCTTGAAGATACAGTAGTTGGACGGATTCGAAAAGGCTAATGTTCAAGAATTCGAACAACCACATAAACATAGAGGCTAGACATATGCATAGTGGGAGAGTGTTCAGAGAAGTTCATCTTGTGAACCTGTTTAAGAAGAACTACGGGGACAAGGGTTTATACAGTGGAGAAGAGGCAGATCTGGCGGACAAAGAGAATTCAAAAATCACTAGGGAAGAGGAAGAGAAAGATGAAGAGCCTCATCGGGAAGAGCCAGAAACTTCAGGAACTGTGCAGAATATTGAAGTAATTACTATTATTCCCCCTATTGATTCAACAACGTTAAGAAATCAGAGTAATCAAAGTCACCACAGAATTCAGAGAACTGTCACTAGTAGTCCACCACATACTCAGTCAAGAAATCTTGGTAGATCTATGGCAGATGAGATGAGGTTACCCACCTTTAGAGGAGATGAATCTAAAGACCCTTAACAAAAATGGTTTCTCTGTGAAGCCATGTGGAGTATTAATAATATCACTGACGAAGCTATCAAATGAGCTCAATTCAACACTACTCTAAGAGATCGCGCACTAAGCTGGTACATGAAATTTGTCCAAGGAACTACACCTAAACCACTAAATGCCATTAAGACTTCGCTAATTGTTGAATTCAAGAAACCTAAGTCAGAATCACAGTGCATTACAAAACTAAAAGAAATCAAGCAGAGAATAGCTGAACCAGTGTGGGAGTTCGATCAGAGATTTAAGAATTTGACAGGCCATCTGAGTTTTCAAATCCCAGATGAGCAGAATAAGGAATGGTTCATTGCTTCCCTCTTACCACACATTAGAGTTCCTCTGATGCAACTGAATATTGCTTCACAGGCTGAGGTGCTGGAGATCACCATGAAGTTAGAATCAACCCCTATTGGAGAATCCATCTCAGGTATGAGTCAAATCTTGAGTGAGCTAACTAGTTTGTCTCTGCAGGTTGAAGATATGAAGAAAGACAAGGGAAAAGATAAAAGAGAAGACATCTGGTGTGTCAGATGAAAATTAGAAGGCCATGAAAAGGAGCATTGTCCCCTATTTCATGAATACTTGGCCTCTGGAGCCCCGAGCCTTTTGAAGCAAGTCCCCCTACCCTGGTGCGAAGTATGCAGAAATAGACATTGCCCTGGAGAGTGTTATTACATGCAT
The DNA here is from genome assembly GCA_032191745.1 of Picea mariana. NCBI lineage: Eukaryota > Viridiplantae > Streptophyta > Pinopsida > Pinales > Pinaceae > Picea > Picea mariana. The sequence goes on along the minus strand of JASDQU011248582.1, from coordinate 530 downwards.
AAATATGTTCAGACACCCACAAATTTGTATTGCATGTTCTGTAAGTCCATGGGGAATGATGATAGGGATTGTAGGGCTTATGACCTCATGCATGAAAGGTCAAGGGGTATATACAAGATTCAAGGTGAAGTACATCAAGAAGGAAATACTATGTAGTATAACTCCCCCGGGAGAGGAAACTTCAATCCTCGCAGTGGATTCAGAGGAAGAGGACGAGGAGGAGGTATGGGTCGAGGCCAAGGAAAGATCATCTATTACAAATGTGTGCAACTAGGACACTTAGAAAGGGACTGTCAGAACCCTTGTACTACTTGTAGCTATTGTAGTTCATTTGAACATGTTATAGAAGATTGTCCTGTGTTTCTCGCTAAGCTTCAAGAGAGGCGAGGACCTCAACAGACACTACTACATATTGTAAAAATTCCGACGTTTTATTTGCGGCGTTATGGACAAAATTGTCCATATTGTCGCAAAATAGAGGAAATTTATAAAAAAAAAGTTCATGTTGCCCAATAACGTCGCTCTTTCCA
>JASDQU011248580.1:0-25506 GCA_032191745.1 Picea mariana | reverse complement strand
GACTGACACTCCGGGTGGACAAACCCATGGCTAAAGTTGTTCGACTAAGCTGAAACTTGGTCCATGGATGTAGGGGGTTCTATTCCATTTCTTTTGAGCACAAATACCCCTATCAAAAGTCCAAGGACCTAGTTTTTACAATTATTTCTCAAAAATAATTAATTAATTAATTAATTAATTTAATTAGGGAAATTTAATTAAAAATTAATTAATCAAAAAAAAAAACTAACTTAGACTCAACAGAATTCCGCGAAACTTTCTAAGATTCCTTTCATGGTCATTTACAATGATTCCCTATAATAGTTACCAAAACATAATCCCACTAGAACGTCGTTAACCACTTTGGAGGAATTATTGCAAGTGTGAGGGAAAAACTCAAGGGAAATCAATAAGGCTGAAAATCCCAACTGTAACCTGAGGATAAAAAACCCTCGGTGAAAGGAAATCTCTCAGTGAACCGATCCCAAGGTAACTGACCTAGATATGACTCATGCATACCTATTACATTATTAACCCACACAGGGGTGCGGAAATTCCAATTACAAAATAAAGTGTTGGGGCCAAACACTGCCCTTTAGGACCAAAAGTCTTCGACAACATGGCATCTGATGATGCATCTCTTCATGGCACATGAGTTGACCACTTGTGTTGGAGAGGCGGTCAACAAATCCTAAGAAGACTTGAAAAGGGTCGTGGCTAATAAATCCATGGAGAGCTCTTTTGTAGCTATGTTGAACATATCGAAGCTCTCATCCCATGTACATGAATGCTTGGATTTGTACATGCGAAATCATCATGTTGACCACCACAATTTTCCCATCTATTTGGGCGTGGAAGGCAATCAATTTGCTCAGTGTGGTGTCCATTAAAGACCACATACTGGACTAGAAGGTATTGAGGAACCTACTATCCCTGCCTAAAATAATGGTTTGGGGTAGCCCAAAATGAACCCAAACATTCTCAAATAATAGCTTAGCAATGGTTTCTATTATTATATTCTTCTTGCATGGTGCCAAAATGGCCATCTTAGAGAATCAATCGACAACCACAAAGACACAATATGTAGTCATTTTGGTCTGCTCATAATACTATTATTATTTTGTGTTAAGCACATGTTAATAATCTGTAGTCATTTTGTTTTGCTCATAAAATCTGGATCATTCAAGTACAGTACTACAAATGAGTTGGTGAATGGCCACAAAATGTTATCCATCATCCTCATGAAGGTTGCAAGAGAATTCGTCAACCCAAAATGCATGACCAGCCATTCAAAAAGGCTCTCCTTGGCTTTGAAGGCAGTCTTCCACACATCAGACGGTTCGATTGTTACCTGGTGATACCCGGACTTCAAGTCGATCTTTCTGAAATATTTCTCCACTTTGAGTTGGTCCAAAAGGTCATCAATCTATGGGATCAGGTACCTATTCCAGACAATGATCTTATTCAGCGTCCGATAGTCAATACAGAGTCTCCAAGTCTCATCCTTCTTCTGCACCAACACGATCGGGCTCCCACAGGGCGATGAACTTGGTCGGATGTGACCTTTCTACAGCAGCTCCTGAATATGCCTCTTGATTTCATCGTTCTCCATAACAGAGCATCGATAGATCGATCCATTGGGCAGAGACGCACCTGGGCTCAGATCAATGGGGTGCTTGACCTGACAGTGCAAAGGCACCCCTACGGGTGAGGTGAAGATGTCCCAATACTCCTCCACGACCTTGTCCATTTGTTGTTGTTGTGCGGAGGAGCCCTGTCTAGAGGTCTTGGCCATAATCTTCTTTTTTCGCTGAGGGTAGATCACCAGGAAAACAGATTTCTCGGTTTTGGAAATGATCTTACTGCATTGTTTTGTCATAACCAAAGAGATAGCGGTAGGCGGTGGTACCTCTGGTATCTTGTACAACTTATTTCCCAAAGTAACAATAACAACGCGAGGTCAGGACTCATACATGGCATGTCGCTTCCAAAGTATGGTTGGCCTAATAATACATCAAAAACATCAAGAGGAGTAATGTCACATAATACCTCATCGGTGAAGGGCTTGATGTTGTAGGGAAGGCGACATTGTTGGTTGACGCGGAGATCCTGTCCTTGGTAAATCCACCCTATGTTGTATGATTGTGGGTGTGTTGTGGTCGGAAATCCCAATCGCTTCACAACCTCTGCTAAAATGAGGTTCTTTTGGCTCCCACTATCAACAATGAACTGTAGCGGGGAACCCTTTACCCACATCTGGGAGTGCAAGAGATGCTCCTCCTCCTCTGGATCTTACAGTTCTTCCTTTTGGATCTTTGTGGTGGCAACGAGGGCATTGGGCTCTGCATCGATAATATGATTCCCTCTGTTATTCCCCTTCTCGGGTTCTGATTCAGTGTCGGAGCATGCATCTGATTCAGAAGCCTTCATCTTGGCCACCAGTGACTTCTTGGCCCGACACTCACTTGTGTTGTGAGTGGAGCTCTTATGGAACTCACACCACTTTCACATGTCCTTCTTCGGCTTTGTGGTGTTGTTCTTTGCTTGCTTCTTTGGCAGGTTGTCTTGAGCTGCCATGCCTTGGATTTGTCCTTTGTTTTGCGATTTGGGGGCACCTTTCGCTTGCTTTTGATTCGCAGATCCAAAGTCTCGCCTCTTCTATTTCAATTTCTGCTCAATCTTGGAAACATACCGGTATGTCGTACCAAGTGAGGAGATGTTGAGGAACTCCATTTCCTTCTGAATGTATATGTGTAGAAAACTATGGTACTTCAGCAACAAATATTTCTCCGAATCTTTGATACCCAACTTTGTGCGCAAGGTATGGAACATATTTGTCAGCTCATGCACATCTTGATCCCTTTGTTGCCGCAATGTAGTCCATTGTATGTACTTGTCCTCATAACTCCCCACAAGATAAAATTGTTCCTTGATGGCGTCTCAGAAAGAATTCCAAGTGGGTACGGCTGAGAACAAAGAGGTTTTCTCCTCGTCCTTTTTCTCACAGTAGGTTTCCCACCAGTCCTTGACATGGGGGGCAGCTTTGAGCAGTGAAAAAACAATATTCCCCGATTGAAAAAGTCATGAACTGAGAAATATCCTTCTAATAGATTCAACCATCTATCTATGGTGTCTGCATCTATTTGGCCATCAAATATGGGAATGCCAAAGTTTACTTGTACCTTAAAAGGGGTTGCGCCTACAAAGTGACTGCTGGATGCAGATGCGCCACCAGTGAGCAGTCGTTGAAGGATCTGGGCAAAGTTATCCATCATCTTGTTCCTTTGTTTTTCAAGGGCCTCCTTGAGCAATATTTTGATAGGATCTCCTACTCCCTTGTCTTTATTTTCTTCCCCCATGGGCAGTCGTCGGGGTTTGCGAGGTTGATCTTGCAAAGGTTCAACCAGATCGAGCCCTAACTTCTTATACCCCAACCTCGTTGGGGACATGCAAAGAAGGATCGAGAAAGAGTAGACCACTCTGATACCATTGATCTGAATTTATGCAGGAACACAACAGAATATACAAATAACCATAAATACAACGATGTAGCGGAAATAACACTTCATTTCATTAATATCAAAGAACTGATATTTGTTTACAGACATAATGGAAATAAACTAGTTAGGGCGTTGGTAGCTTATCTCTGAGAAGATATGTGGCGGCTACAGGCCTTTGAACTCTGTGTTACAATGAGGCTAGAAGGCTTATATATTATTGAGAAACAATGGAAAACCCTAAACATCCAAAAAACGTCGTTTAAGGCCTCAAAACGGCTCTGGAAGTTCAGGACCCGAAAAACTGCCAAAAATAGTAAATTGTGCTACAATTAAGGAAACTGAAAATCTGAAAGAAACAATGGTGGGGGTCCAAGTGGAATAGGTGGGTGGCCACCAATATCCACCTGGATCACTTAGTTAGGAAGGTATTCTTCAGGAACAATCTGCTTCTGCATGTTTGTACACTTCGACCATTGTCTTGTTGAATTTCACGAATCTATATATCATGAGAAGTTATGCACCTTCACCAGCCTTTTATACTGGAGTAACATACCAGCCTACATTGGAGTACCAACCTGTGTTAGGGTAGCGTACCAGCCTGCGTTGGAGTACCAACCTGTGCTTGGGTAGCGTACCAACTTGTGTTGGAGTACCAACTTGCGGTGGGGTAGCGTATCATCCTGCGTTAGAGTACCAACCTGCATTGGGGTAGCATAACAGCCTGCGTTGGAATACCAACCTACGATGGGGTAGTGTACTAGCCTGCGTTGGAGTACCAACTTGGGCTGGGGTAGCGTACCACCCTACTTTGGAGTACCAACTTGCACCGGGTAGCTTACCAGCCTGCGATGGGTACCAACCTGAGTTGGAGTAGCTTCCTCTACTGAGGATCTCATCACTTCCCTCTACTGGGTAAAACAATCACTTCCCTCTACTCAGGATCTCATCACTTTCCTCTATTGGGGAAAACAATCACTTCTCACTACTAAAGAAGTATTTTTAGATCACTCCAAACTTGTCTCTGAAATACTCAAACTTAACTCTGGACAGGGGCTTGGTCAACACATCTGCTACCTATTCATCGGTGGCAATATACCGAAGTCTTACTGCTCCCTTCTGTACCATGTCTTGGATATACTGGTATTTGATCTCAATGTGTTTTGACTTGTCATGAAACACATGGTTCTCTAATAACTTCATCCAACTCTGGTTGTCACATAAAATGCAAGTTGCCTCTAATTCAAGATCAAATAGCCCTGCAAGTAACTTTCTAAGCCAAATTGCTTCTTTGCTAGCTAAGCACACTGCAATATATTCTTCTTCGATTGTACTGAGTGCCACACTGGTTTGCTTCTTGTTGAACCATGCAATCACAGCTGATCCTAGACTGAAGCAACACCTGGATGTACTTTTCTTATCTACTACACTACCGGCCCAATCTGAATCAACATAGCCATGTAGGCTTATCTTCTGATCTGAGGATTATTTCAGACCATAATCAATTGTACCCTTTAGGTACCTCAATACATGTTTTGTTGCAACTAGGTGAACATGCCTCAGCTCAACCATATACTGACTCAAGGTGTTCACCGAAAAATATATGTTTGACCTTGTGTTTGTCAAATACATTAGTGATCTGATCATCTGTCTATACAAGGTGGCATTCGATGTTTCTGAAGATGTATCACTTAACAACTTTAGATATGTCACCATGGGTGTAGGCATGGCCTTGCAATCCATCATATCGAACCTCTTTAGAATCTCTATTGTATATTTTCCTTGGTTTAGGAAAATCTCATTTTTTCTTTGCCATACCTCTAGACCTTGGAAGTAGTGCATTATTCCTAGATCTTTCATCTCGAATTTTGTAGCAAGCTTCCTCTTGCTCTCAGCGATGGGCTTCTCATCTCCTATCAGAAACAAGTCATCTACGTATAGCAATAGTATTACTGGACTTCCATCCTCAACCTTGTAGTATAGGTTGGGATCTGCTTTACATTTGGAAAATCCCAAACTCATCAGGAAGTTATCCATTCTCTCGTACCAAGCCATGGGCTCTTGCTTCAAACCATAAAAGGATTTCTTTAGCCTAGACACATATGACTATCTGTCATGTGTCTCAAAACCTTGTGACTGCTCCACATACACTTCCTCTTCTATCTCACCATTCAGGAAAGTTATCTTCACGTCCATCAGGTGTATCTTCCATTTCTTTACTGCAACTATCATAAGCACAGTCCTAATAGAAGTGTATCTCGCTACAAGAGAAAAAGTCTCCTCATAATCAATGCCTTCTTTCTGGGAGAATCCTCGTGCCATGAACCTTGCCTTGTACTTTTCAATATTGCCATATGTTGCATGCTTTATATTGTAAATCCATTTTGAGCTTACAATTGATTTCTCTCGTGGTCTTGGAACCACATCCCAAACATCATTTTTCAAAATGGATTGGTATTCTTCAATCATGGCATCCTTCCATTCATTATTTTCTACAACCTCTTCATAACATGTAGATTTTGTATCAATAATATCACTAAGGAGTGCCATGTAAATGGAATAAGGTTTTGGTTTCTTGCTTTCTCTGTAAGTTCCTTTTGGAGCACCGCATTTTTCTACATCTTGTATGATCTCACGGGCCCAAGCTGGCCTCTTCTTTCCTCTAGGTGGATCTGTGGGTCTTTATGGATCTGCCATGTCATGATCTTCTATATCATGTTCTTCTGGTACAATATCATTTCTTGTCTCTGTGACTCTTGGAGCTACCGATTCTTCATCATGGTCTTCATCTGCATGACACTTCCTTGAATTGTTGAATGTTGCATCCTCATCGAAGATAACATCTCTACTAATCTCAACCTGTTTGTGACCAGGGATGTAAACTTGATATGCCTTTGATGTTTCAATGTAACCAACAAATATGCCTTTCTTTCCTAAAGGGTCCAATTTGGATCTTTTGTCCTTGGGAACATGTACATATACCGGACAGTCGAATCTTCTCAGATGGATGACTTATGGCTTATCTCCTATGAACATTTCTTATGGGGTCTTACTCCCAAGAACACGATGGGGTGTTCTATTATTCACATACACTGTATTCCTTGTTGCTTTTGCCCATAGATGTTTTGGTAAGTTCTGATCATGAAGCATGGCCTTCATTGCTTCCAATATGGTTCAATTCTTTTTTTTCTGCCACACCATTTTGCTGAGGATTGTACGGAGTAGAGAGCTCCCTCGTAATCCCAACTTCCCCACAAAATGTCTTCAATTCATCTGATGTGAATTCTCCACCATTGTTTGACATCAAGATCTTAATATTCTTTTCAGAAATATTTTCTATAAGGATCTTGAATTCCTTAAATTTGCTAAACACTTCACCTTTTGTCTTCAAGAAATAAATCCAAGCTTTGCATGAAAAATCATCAATGAAGGAGACATAGTATACATACCCATTTGATGAAGAGGTGGACATAGGTCCAAACACGTTTGAGTGTATAATGTCTAATACGCCTTTGGCCTTACTTTCACTATTTGGAAATGGGCTCTTCACGCTCTTGTCTTCTGCACATCCCTTGCATATGCCCTCGTGGCCCACCTGGATCTCAAATAGTCATGTCACCATCTTGCTCATGATCGTTAATGCCTTATATTGTAGATGAGTAAGTCTTTTTTGCTATAAATCACATGGGTTTACGTTATTGTGAACCAGGGTTGTTTCTGAGTGTAATTTCACTTTGTATAAGAACTTCTCCATCATTGCATCATTGAAGGATTTTCCTTTTCGACACATAAGAACTTCTCCATCGACAAATGAAATTATTAAACCCTTATCTTCTAGAGCTGAAATAGAGAGAAGATTCTTCCTTAGCCTAGGCACAAGTAAAACATATTTTATCTTCATCAATTTTTCGGAATCCAACTTGAAGGAAGCTTCTCCTATGCCTTTGATAGGATACATGTAATCATCTCCAAGTTTCACCTTATGAGGTGAGTCCCTTTTTATCAAATTTGATAGAGAATATTGGTGCGTTGTCATGTGCTTAGAAGCACCACTATCAATGAGCCAAGTGTCACTTCCATGAGTGACAGTTCCTGAAAGGGATGAAATTAAAAGATATGGTTTATTATCACTTTCTCCCTCTAGATCTTTAGATCTTACGAGATCATTTTCTTTTAGGATGTATTCCCATGCTTGGAGGTCATTATATCCTTCAAGCTTTCCATCAAGCCTAAAGTTGGTAGTCATCTTGCCCCGAACAAGTAAACAACATATAACTTTTCAAGATATGGATCTAGACCTTACCAGAGAGTTTTGTTGAACCAAAATGAACTTTTGTAACAGGAACTGCAACAGCTGCAACCAAACGTCCAGATCTAGGGTTTATGAGGAAACCTTAATTTTTCAAATTTTGAATTTTTGAATTATGGTCTAGGGAAGTGGTGCGCCTTGCCTAGGCGAGTTCCTAGGTGATCTTAGATTCATCAACGTCCTCCAACAAAGGGTAAAACTTCACTCTTACGGTTTATGCAAAAACCCTAATTATGCAATAACTGCAAAATTGAAAACTGGATCTTAGAGAGGGTGTGCTAAGGCTAGGCAAGCCTTCATAAGCTGTGAGTTGGTCTCTTTCAAGCCCACTTTGATACCATGTTCAGAATTTACTTATGCAACCAACAATTCATCTTTTTTTATTTCAATTATTTAGCACATTAACTGCATATACAAGATCACTGAAAGAGAGACAATCACATAACAAGATAGACATAACAATTATCCTGGGAAACCCTCTAGGGGAAGAAAACCCAACAAATTCTTCTAAATAGATTCTTCAACCAAGAACAATGCAAAGACAGAAAACATATAGTCCCTTGTTGTGTCTCCCTCTCTCTCCAAAACTTATGCACCTTTCTCTCTCTTATTCTTGAGTGAGATAAGTGTATAAATGAGGCATCTAGACTCTCTATTTATACACAAGTGACTTGCCCTTTTAACTATTAGGGCCGACTTGACAGTTTGACTTTATTTTACAATAAAGGCCACAATGGGGTTGACTTTATCAATACAACATAATAATATTCTTTTAGGGTTTTTGCATGATTAAATACAATTGCAGAATATCTTCTGCAGCTACATATTCTTCAAAACAAACCCGTTTACAACAAGTCTATCCTTATGTTGCTTCTTGCCTCCATCTTCGTCCTTCAACCTGTAAACCCATTTATTATGCTATGCTCTTTCCCTACAAGCAACTGAACCAAACTCCAAGTCTGGTTATTTACCAAGGAGTCCATTTCCTCTTTCACCCCTTGCTCCCACTTCTTTTTAGTGTCTACCTGCATTTCTTGTTCATAACTTTTTGGTTCACCATAATCAATCAACAATAAATAATACAATGAAGGAGAGAATCACTTAGGAGGTCTACTTAACCTAATAGATCTTCTAACAACACTTGCAGAAGGTTGAGATGACTGTTGCTCTTGTTGTTGTAAGTTTTGATTTTTTGGTACCTTTGAAATTTCATTTTCTTTGATTTCCTCAAGCACTATGTATTCTATGTTTTCCTTTTCCTGTTTCTTTCCCTACAACTGATATTTGTACATGATCTTTTCATTCAATACCACATCTCTACTCCTAATAATTTTATGATTTTCATAATCCCATAAGCGATAACCAAAATCATTAACACTGTATCCAATAAAGGTACATTTCTTGGATTTTGCCTCAAGCTTTGTTCTATTTTCTTTATCAATATGGACAAATGATTCACAACCAAAAGTCTTCAGAAATGAGTAGTTTACCTTTTTACTTGTCCATGCCTCCTCTGAAATGCCACTATCCAAGATGCTTCAAGGCCCTTTTTTTATTAACTAAACAACAATATCTACAACATGTGCGCAAAACTGTAAGGGCAACCCTGCATGCAATCTCATACTCCTTGCACGTTCCATGATTGTCTTGTTCTTCCTTTCTAACAAACCATTTTCTTGTAGTGTTCCTAGAACTGTCTTCTCTCTACAAATACCATGGTACGAACATTAATCATCAAACTCCTTGTTGTAGTACTCACCTCCACTATCTAATCTGAGACACTTCAACCTTTTTCCTGTCTCATTCTCAACCAAAGCTTTCCATTTCTTAAAGGTGTCAAAAACATCAGATTTTTGTTGAATGCAATAAACCCAAGTTTTTATATTTGCATCATTAATAAAAGTATCATAATAACGAGAGCCACCAAGAGATGATACATGAGATGGTTTGGATACATCTATATGCACAAGCTCTAACTTTTCACTCTTCTTTTCCTTTTTGAATTTGAGAAATCTGACTCTCTTTTATTTTTCATAAACACAGTGCTCACAGAAATCCAAATCAATTTGTTTAAGATCTGATAACAAATTCCTTTTGTGAAGTATCTTCATCCCCTTCTCATCATGTGTCCAAGCCTATGATGCCATAATGTTGTATCCACTTCTATAGAAGATAAAGAGATAGAAGAGTTAGAATTACTAGTACATAAATACAATGCACCTACCTTCTCTCCTTTTTTTATCACCAATGATCCTTTAGTGACTATCCATGCCTTATCTATAAATGTAGATATACAACCTTCACTTGCCAACTTCCCTGTTGAAAATAGATTTTTTCTCAGAGCTGGAACATGTATCACCTTTTTTAGCAACCATTGCTTTCCATTCTTTTGCTTTATTTGTACCTTACCCATTCCAACAATTTTACATGGTGCATCATCACCCAAACGAACTTGTCTAAAATACCTTGAACATAATCTTGAAATTTTTTCCTATGGGGTGTGGCATGAAAAGAATCCCTTGAAAATACTACCCAAGAATCAGTAATATTATCTTTGAAAGAATCAAAGCATCTTGTAACACATCACTTGCTACATTTACTTCTTGATTTTTTTTTCCTGTTGTACATCTCTTTGTTTCTTTGGAGATTTGCATTCTTTCTTCAAATGTGCTTTCTTCCCACAATTCCAACACTCTATCTTTCCTAGTCTTTCCTAGAATTCTCGCGGTTCCCTGAGCCCTTCCCTCTATCCTTTTGTCTTCCCCTATTCTCCACAATCAACGCATTACCTAATGTCTCACCTGTGCTTTTTCGTCGCCTTTCCTCGCCAAGGATAACACCAACAACATCATCAAATTTTAGAGTGTTTGACCCAGAGACAGAGTTACTTACAGCCATGACCAAGTCATTCTAGCTTTCTAGAAATGAGCACAAGATTAGAAGAGCCCTAACCTCATCATCAAAGTTCACTTTTATAGAACTTAGCTAATTAGTAACCATATTAAATTCATTTAAATGATACGAAAAACCACCTTTAGACATCTTCATATTAAATAATTGCTTCATTAGAAATACCTTATTGGAGGCCGAGGGTTTTTTCATATAGTTTATCCAATGCCTCCATCGGATCCTTCATTGTCATTTCTTTTGAAATATTGAAAGCCATCGACGCTTCCAGGCACAACCATGTCATTCCCAGTGCCTTTCTGTCAAGAACCTCCCATTCTTTGTCCTTCATACTTGCTGATTGCTTTGTTTTTCCGCCCAATGGTAGAAAAAAATCCTTCTGATATAGATAGTCTTCCATTTGCATCTTCCATAACTGATGGTTTTGGCCATTAAATTTCTCGACCTTAAACTTTCCATCTTCCGCCATTGCTCCCACTCAAACTAAGAACCCTCTTTTCCTCCAAGTTACCTTTCGTTCTGATACCGGTTGTTAGAAAAATAAGATCGTGGAGTAATAAAATAAAACAAATGTGGAAATAAAACATAGAAGATACAAAATACAATAGAGACACAGATATACGTAGTTCACCCAGTGTGGGCTAGGTCCACTAGAAAAATTTCCAGGTCCTTCCTCTATTATTATCCAACAAATGAAGGGATACAACCTACAACACACCCATTGTAACATCCTCTTCTTTATCTCATAATCTCTTCTCTTAGAATACAATATTCACATACATTCACATTCCCAACCGCAATACAATTCCCTCATACATAAAAGAGGGTTTCCTTCTAGGGAAAAAAACCCTAACATAACTTCTACCGTCAGATCTGCGACATTATAATGAATGGTCCAGATTGACTATGAAATTACAATATTTTACAAGGAAAATTTCCCAAAAAATTCTCTCTGAGGGCATTTCCCCTGAACCTCGGCCAGGGGGGCACCAAAATGTGTCATTCGTCGTCGCGCCCCCCCCACCCTTCCTCGACCCCTGTGATGGTAGATGTGGGGGGGAAAGTCCCCCCACACCCCTCGTCATGAAATGGGATCCAAATACGGCTGAAATAAGACCTCTGAATCAGGAAGATAATCAGGCTCCACAACAATCCCCTATTTTTTATCCTTTTGGATAATTAAGTTCGAATCCCCCCCCAAAAAATCAAATTCTTGGTTCTGAACCATTGATGTCCCATCAGATTCTCCCATAAAGGAACATTGTCATTATAGGGGCCATAAATATTCACCATTGTAAAGGATTTCCTCAATTCCCTTGAGAATAATTTAGTTCCTATCCTCGAGGTCATGAAAACATAATTCATTAACCTTTTTGAATTCTTCCTCCAAGGAGTCAGTAACCCCCATGAGCACCCTACTGCATCAATTTCTAAGAAAACATAGTCCTCCCAATATTTGGCCATGTTTTATATGATCTTAGATCCCTTTTCCATAGTCTTCTAGATTGGGATGATCTCAGGTTTATGAATATCCCTCGGGTGACCAAAGGAATATTGTTTTTGAGGAATTGTCTATCCCTATGATATTTAGGGACAAGATTGACATTTGTTAACCACATATAGGGCATGTCCTACTGTAAGGGCCCCTTTTAGGGTTAATTGTTTACTTTTCATCACCTCTCAAAGGCCTTTGTTATGGGCTAAAAGGATATGGGACTCCATGCCCCTAACTGGAAGAGGGTTGTCCTTTCCCATGTTGCTACCCAATCCCCCTATCACACAACCAAGATCATCATAGCCAAACACTTTTCTATACCCTAAGGTGTATCTAAAAGATATAGAAGTTGTAATGTCCTCCCTTTTTGAAATTCAAAGAGACGATGGTAGTGCCCCTTAAGTCTCATTTCCCAAAGGCGGAGCCAAAGTAGCTCCTAAATCCTTTTGTAAGGGTGATATTTCTCCCTTATATCCCCCCTCAGGCCTAGGAATTTCCTCTTTACCTATCAACCCCTTCCCATCGTTCAAAACCAAACGAGCCCTAATCCCCTCTAAGGAAAACCACTCTGAAATATTCAATATTGTAGGCTATTTACTAAATCAATAGATTTAGGAAATCCAGGTAACTTATTGTTGGTGTATATATATGCTCAGTATATTGCACTCATTTATATGTTAATCCAAGATTCGTAATCAAAAGAGTTGTTACACTATATGTGTCGAAAACAGGTAACCTATCTATGGTTATTGTATCTAGCTTAATCAAGAAATAATTAATAACATAACACTATGTTTCTAGAATATCTGAATGCTTCACACAACTTTAAACTCAGAAGATAAAACTGATAACAAAACTCTAAAACAAACACTCTATTGAAAAGGCTCTTGCGTAGATGGAAAGTATGTTCATTACAGGCTCATGAAATTAAGAGATGAACTTAGATCTTGCTTCTTGCAGTAATTGAAAACAGTAATTAACAATCCACTATATTCACTCTTAGAAAGAAATCAACCATGACTCTATTAATTCCAATCAAACCTTCTTTAATACATGAAACAATCAATATGATTGAGAGACTTCATTATATGGAACATGAAGGTGAGAGATGAAGTCTTATGGTTCCTGTACCTACTAAGAACACCACAATTATAAACATAAAACAATAACATTTGCTTGCTTAACAATCTCACACATCTATCAAACTCTTATCAATTAAATATCAATATGCATAAATGGAAATGTAATTATCTACTCTGTTCAAGGTCTGGCCATTTACTCACAATGATTCAAAATCAAATAAATCTATATTGTACTTAAAATTCATTTAAAATCATTTATAACACACAACTATTAAATGTTCACACTCACACAATTGACTTACAACACACAAAGACATGTACATGGAGGTTTACCTTGGTTGGGGCAGTGGGCCCTTGTCGAACCAACAGGGTACCTCTAAAGAAATTGTAGACTAAAACGCTTTACTCATGCTCATGAATTGCACAAAATATCATTTGTATTCCTTCAATTGATCGATTGAATCAACATTTCAATATTTCGTTCAACATGACAATATGTATCGTTCTCTACTTTCTACTTGCTTTCTATCATCTACACAACATCCCTTATAAATAAGGTGAGTTGTTATTACCAAGAGACTAAAGATAATTATCAAATGGTTTTAAAATATTATAATTGGTAATTCATATCGTATATCTAGGGATGGACTTCATCCTCATGACACGAAGTGCATGAGTGATGAACTCTATCGTGATCTCAAAATTACCTCAAGAGACTTATATCCAACTAACTTCTTGGAATCTTCATCAGCATACTCGTTCAACATATAAATCTTGTAGACAGGGGTTTAGTATCGAATGAACACAATCACGACTATGGGTACTGGACCAGCACAAAGGTAGTACCGGAATAGGCACGAGGCTGGTACCTGATGAGGAGCTAAGCTGGTGGTACTGGATGAAACATTGTGCTGGTACCGAAATAAACGTTGAGTGGGTAGTACCAGAAGAATCGTTGTGTTGGTACCGGAATAGGTATTGAATGGGTAGTATCGGAAGAAGCATTGTAGAGTACCGGAATAGGTGTTGAACTGGTAGTATCGGAATAGATGGAATAGTGGAGTACTGGATCTTGTGGAGTACCAGATTAAGCGATGGTTGTAGTACCAGATGAAGATGCTTAAGAGTCAAACTAGTTAGGAGCATAAGAATCAACCATTTATACAATTTAATGAAGAAAATCAAACAAATCATGCTTTAACATAAGTTACCTCTCTATGCACATGGACAAGGTCAAGGTTTGTGGAGGAAATGGTCAATTATATACACATAGCATAAGTAAAATAGACTCAGATAGAGGATAATATAGGATACTAGAAGTGTCAAAATGGAGACTCAACATTTCCCCCATGCTAAAGTCATTGCATGCCCTCATGCAACAACATCAAAAATGATACTCAATTTTTTGCAAAACTAAACCATTCCCCATCATTTATCTGGCTGTAGGATGTTGAGACTAGAAGCTTCACTCCTAAGTTCCTTCTTAATCACCCTGGTGTATTGGATCAAACGTAAAACCTTGTTGAGTTTAGCAGAGACCTCTTCGTGTGCATCATGTAACCTTAGGTTATATTCTTTAAATTGTGCAATCTCTGCCTTAATGTGCCTATCCAACACTTGGTGCTCTGTAACTTCTTGTCTCAACTTCTCATTCTGTTTTTTCAGCTTCCCAATCTTCACCATCAATTGATGTTTGCTCAGAGAATTGTCAGGATCAGATGTGGTTGTTTGTTCAATTACGTCCTCTCGGGCTTCCTTCTCCTTTCGCAGACCTCTCAATGTTTCTGTCACCAACCCCTCGGTCTCACTAATCATAGCTCCATAGCCACTTTCTTTCTTTGGAGAAGTCAAAATATCAATAGGCTCTTCTGGAAGAGAAGGCACATATGGAACTATTATCTGTTGGGCCATGCTCCTGGTGGTTCTTCGTACAGGAAGTGAGTCTTCCTCAGATTTCTTGACAGGGGTGGAAGTCTCCTCAAACAACTTCCTCTTCTTCATTTTAATAACAGTTATAGGCCTGGAAACTTGTTTCTCTTGTGTTGATTTGATTTTCACCTTGAAGGACCAAAGTGTGGGTTCTAGAGTCTGCCCTTGTTGAACATTCCCTACTTCCACTCTGGAGGACTGAGGTGTGGGCTCTGAGATTTGTTTCTTTTGAGCCTTCCTCATTTTAAGCTTCCCCTTACTTCTACTTGTCCTTTTAGGAGTTTCCTCCAACTCACTAATTGGTTCATGAGGAGACAAAATAGTTGCTTCAGGGGTCTTTTCCAACACCTTAACCGATTCTTGAGGGAACTCAATAGTTGCCTTGGGGACATCATGTGAAACTTCCTGTTGACATGTCTTATTCCTCTTTCACATCTCACTTTGTGGCAGTTGATATTTAGGACTTGACGCTGGACTAGGTACTTTATACTGGGCATGCTTCTCCTTCTTAGATGTAGTGGGCTCCTCTAGGATTCGTTTTGTTGGCACACCTTTCTTTCGACCCTTTTTCCTGCTCTGAATGTTGAGTTCATGGGTCTTTTCCAATTTGCTAGCTAGCTCTAGTGATAACTCAATGGTTGCTTCAGGAGCACTATCTGATCGCTCACCTTGTCCAGAGTCCTTCCTCTTCTGTCTTTTAGCTTTTGGAATCAAGGTTGGACTTATTTTCTAAGATTGGGAGGCTCTCTTCTTTTTCGATGCAGTGAGCTTCTCCACAACAGACTTGTCTTTCTCCAATTCATCAATAGGTTGGGATAAGCTAGGTGTAACAATGGCTTCTTCACCTCCTAACTTCGTCCCTTTGTTTTTCTTTGCCTTTCTACTGGACTCCTCAGTGTGTACTTCTGTTTCTTGTTCCTCTACTGATTTGGACATTCCTTCCTAAGTAAAATTCTATTGGAGTAGTTGCTTCCAACTACTGCCTTGTTTTATCAAGGCATGGACAACAAAAAGTTTCATTAGGCCATGGTGATGGAGGCTGGTTTCAGGTTTCTTGGAAGTTGATTTAACTCCTCTCACCATTTTATTTAAACTCATCCATAGGAAGCGAGGAAAATCAATTTGTGGCCCTCCTTCAAAATGTGAAAAAAGTTTCAAATGGTATAGGAAGGTTACTGCATACCTCTCTTCGTAGGTGAGAAATCTCTGCAAACTAATGAGAATCGTCCAATATTCTTCTTTGATGCAGCTTCGAGGAATTCCCTTAGTCCAGTCAGGGTCTTGATGCTCTGGCTTGAGAAATTTTTGACAAAGTTTCCTGTCAGCGATCACCCCCTTAAAGTATTTTTCTCTAGAAGAAGGTAGGCCTATATCCTCTTCTATAGTGGCCTCCGAAATAGTTAACTTCATATCTCCAAACTGAACACTTTCTCCATCATATGTCTGCGCAAAAGCAAGAGAGACTCCTTCGTGATAGCCTTTAAATTTCTCCAAAAATGGGACCCAACCAGCCTGTTCAAATTTCTCCCCGCAAGCTTGATATTCTGGTGTTTCCCTGTATAACTGGAACACGGGCTCATGCCTATTGACCCCCATGCTAGCTTAAAACAATTCTTAAGGCGTATGAGGCACGAAACAAAGGATCGAGGGTTGAGTACCGGATTAGCACAAATCGTGATGGAGTATCGGAAGAGGATAAGTATGCAAACAATACGAAGGAACGGGATCACAGTGTAAATGTAGGTGGTGTGACAGTAAAAACGGTGAATAACGCTCATGTGGATGGCAAAGCCATCCAAAGGAGTGTTTATAAATTAAGATTCATATTGTAACGGTCACATCCAGGGTAATGATGACAAGGCAAGACAGGTTGAATTCATGAATAACTTAGAGACTCGTATGAAAGTTGGTGTCAGATCATATTCGTGGGAGTGTTGGATAATGATGACAAGAGATGTGGTCATTATGACTATAACTCACAAGAATGAAATCGTCTAATGTCATCGGAATCATAGTTTGACATGCATAAAGATTCAACTTAAGTCATTCATATGGAACAATCTTGGATTATGGGATTATGACGTTTCTCTACCATATAAACAGAAGGCATGAAATTGGTCTTGTTAAAGACACAATTACCTCGTACTCTAAACACTTCAGGTGTATAGGAATGATTTCTTCACAAGGAGATGTAGACGAGGACTTGCAGAAGTTCGTGGTAGGGAGTGTGCCATAATTGAGAGTAACCACATGTTTAATACATAATTAGTCTAATTCTTTAATAAAATGAAAAAATGTTGAGTTTATATGTCCTATTACTTGAAGCATTTAAATCAAGTAGAAAAAACTTTGAATATAGGATAAGGACTACCAACACCTCATTACCAGTACCAAATCACCTTAGTACCGGATGAACGCAGATTTCTTTTTGCCCACAGTACCAGATGAACGGAAAGTTTTTCCCAGTACCGGATGAGCATGGACCTTTTCCCACAGTACCGGATGAACGCAGAGCTTCTTCTGTAGTAACGGATGAGCACATAGTTTTTCCCAGTACCGGATGAATGCCGATTTTTGCACAGTATCAGATGAACATAGAGTTTTTCCTAGTATCAGATGAACACAGAGTTTGGACCAGTACTGAATGAGCACAGAGGCAAACATTGTTTCCAGTACCAGATGAACGCATAGATGTTATCCATTATCGGATCATCACAAAATGATATTTCGGTACTCAAAGGGAATTGAACGAGGTAGCTAGTGGTAGTGCTCTGTAGTCTGGAACTTTGTAGGCTGCCCTTTGTAGAAGTACCTGGTGTTTTCTGATGCTTATGGAAGAGGACCTATGATTTGATTCTACTGAAAAACCATGTAGGTGAAACAAATACCAACACTTGATACATGAACTCTCAACTTGCAGTGGAAGTGTCAGAAAAACAAGGCAAAAGAGTTCAATGACTGGGCTCCAAGCTATGTGACAAGAAGGTACTCTGTAGTTGGATGACCACATGTTGAGATTCAGAATCCTCCTCTTTTGGAACCAGGATGATCACTGGTCATGTTGCCACTTCCTTTTTATTACAAAAATAATAATCCTAACTACTACTTTTCTGTGGATTTTTCTCGAGCCTAGATCAGTTAATGCTCCCTGGTGTTTTCAATTTTAAGGAGTTTGAAAAACTTAAAGAAAACTCTGTCTACTATCCCGTGGATTTTTCTCGAGCCTGGGCCAATTCCTGCTCGCTGGTATTTTCAATTTTTAGGAGTCTGAAAAACTTAAAGAAAACTCCATCTACTGTCCCATGGATTTTTCTTGAGCTCGGGCCAGTTCCTGCTCCCCGATGTTTTCGATTTTTAGGAGTCTGAAAAACTTAAAGAAAACTCCAAATAATCTACTAGGACTGGATAAAGGGGTAGACCTACACCTAGCATATGTCCTCCTTATTTATCTACATGAGAACACAATCAACTTTTTTTTTGGTTTTGTTAGTAACACCAAAATTTCTATTTAATGACACACGTATATACAAATATGTACAAAGCCAAATTAATTCACACAATCAAACTTACTGTGGTGGACCAGTAGGAGGAGAAACCCCCTTGCTTACCAGTTGCATTTTGGAATTCTGAAGAACATGTTTGACAAAATCCTCCTTGGATAGAGGCTTATGATAAACCTTCAATCGATGCCCATTCATGACAAAGGGAGTCTAATTCTCATCAATAGTCTTTATCTTAACTAAACCATTGTCATAAACCGTATCAATTTCATAGGGTCCCAACCATCTAGTAGACAATTTACCTTTAAAATTATTGAACCTACTATCATATAGGAGGGCCCAATCACCTGACTGAAAAGACGTTTTCTTGATGTACTTGTCATGCCATTTAGTCCTTTGTTCTTGTATAAGGGTGGTCCTTTGAAGAGAATCTTGTCTGATCTCATCCATCTCATTCAACTATAATAGCCTCTGTTTTTTAGCCTCATCCAGATCTATCCCTAGTTGCATGGCAGTCCTGAAGATTTTTACTTGAAATTCTATGGGAAGCAGCACCTGCTTCCCATATACCAACTCATAAGGTGTATGGCTTGTTGTGTTTCTCCAAGTTGTCCTATAGGCCCATAAGGCCTCAAGCAACCTATCAACCTAGTGTTTGTGATGCAACTGAACAATGTTGGTAAGAATAGCCTTTATCACCTTGTTAGTTGATTCCACTTACCCATTTGCTTGAGGGTGATAAGGCAAAGATTTTATAGGTTTGATTCTGTATTATTCAGTAAGAGCTTTGACCAAATTGGAGCTGAATTGGGTTCCTTGGTCAGTTACTATTTCTCGAGGTACACCGAAACGAGTAAATATTTCTTCGAAGAGAAAGTCTACAACAGATTGTTCATTAGCAGAATATAAAGATTTAGCTTCCACCCATTTGGTCACATAATCTGTGCAGCCCAAGATGTACTTCTTCCTTCGAGACATAGGGTTAATGGGTCCTACAAAATCCAAAGCCCATTTTTCAAAAGGTTCAATTACTACTTGAGCTTGGAGGGGAATTTCATCAACTGCAGTAGGTTTTCCCATCCTTTGGAAATCATCACAGTTGGCCACTTACTTCTTTGCATCCTTGAAAATAGTTGGCCAATAGTAGTCGGACTGTAAGATCTTGTATGTTGTCCTTTTATCAGCAAAATGGCCTCCACATGGACCATCATGACAGGCTTTGAAGATATCATGCATCTCATCCTCCCGAACACACCTTCTGATCACCAAATCAGGCTCGGTTATGTATAAGCAATCATCATGCCACATGTAATTGCCACTTAGCTGGATAATTCTTTGTTTTTCTCGGGAGGACAGATTATGAGGTAGCTTTCCTGTTACAAGATAGTTGGCTCCATATGCATACCAAGGAATGTAAGTACAAATAGTAAATAGATTCTCATCTGGAAAATCATCATCTACTGGAGTATTATCACCTGTATGAGTGAGTCCAGACAAGAAATCAACAACTAAATTATCTTTTCCAGACCTATCAATAATGGTGATATTGAATTCTTGCAGTAATAACAACCATCTAGTCACTCTAGCATCTGTAACAGGTTTGTTCATTACAAATATGATGGTTGAATGGTCGGTATGTACAAAAACTTCATACCCTGTTATGTAGTGTCTGAGCTTGTTAATGGCATGTACTACTGACAAGAATTCTTTTTGATTGACAGTGTAATTTACTTCAGTAGGTGAAAGATTCTTGTTGACAAAGTATATAACATATGGAATCTGGACTTCCCTTTGTCCTAAAACAACCCCCAAAGTTGTATCTGAGGCATCCGTGCAGATATGAAAAGGAAGAGACCAGTTTGGTCCTCTCAAAACAGGGGCACTTGAAAGATTTGTTTTCAAAATTTCAAGGAGATTTGACATTGTTCATTCCAACAAAATTCAGCCTCTTTTGCCAATAGTTTGAATAGAGGGGCAACTAGATTTGTAAAATTTTGAATGAACCTCCTATAGTAACCAGCATGCCCTAAAAATCTTCTGACTTCTTTTTGTGAGCTAGGGATTTTGTTTTGGGAAACGATGTCGATCTTGGCTGGGTCTACTCTTATTCCAGTACCAGAGATGTGGTGGCCTAAAACAATTCCTTCAGTGAGCATCATTCTATATTTTTCACGACTGAGGGAAAGGTTGGTTTCTTTACACCTAATCAGTGCTTTCGACAAATTGTCCAATGCCTGCTGGAAATCATCCCCATATACTGTGAAGTCATCATGTAGACTTCTACATAGTCATGGTTCAAATCAGAGAAAATGACCAAGACAACCCTTTGAAAGGTAGCAGGGGCATTACACAAACCAAAAGGAAGAACCCTATAGGCATAGGTTCCCCATGGGCAAGTAAATGTGGTTTTGTCTTGGTCTTTTAGTGAAATTTGGATCTAATTGTAACCACTAAACCCATCCAAGAAATAAAATTACCTCTTCCCAGATAAAGTGTCCAAGATCTAGTCTATGAAAGGCAAAGGAAAGTAGTCTCTGTAGGTAGCCTTTTTCAATTCATAAAATTCCACACAAATCCTCCATTTACCACTTTTCTTAGGGACAATAACTAATGGGGATACCCACTTGCTATCTAATATAGGGTAAATGAAATTGGCATGCAGGAGTTTCTGGAGTTCTTCTTTCACTATATCTTTCAAGGCTGGATTCATTCTTCTTTGGGGTTGCCTAACAGATCTGATCTGGTCATTAGTGTAAATATGATGCATACAAGTGTCTGGGTGGATCCCTTTCATGTCGGAGTAATCCCATGCAAAAGCATCAGATTGCCCTTGAATCATTTGGATCAACTTTTGTTGTTGATCTGTTTCTAAGCTAACATTGATATACAAAGATTTTCCAGGGATGATTTCAACAGCCTGGACAACTGATTCTTTCCCTTCATCTACTTGTGAAATGGTGGCTACTATGGAGGTGGGGTGCTAGATTTCCTGGAATTCAGAGCTGAAGATATGCGTGTATTCAGGAAAAGATTGAGGGTATTCAATGCATTCTATATCAGCCAAAAATAGGCTTAAGATTTGTTCTTCAGTTTGCTTTTGAACCCCTTTAACTTGTTCGAGTGTCAACAAGGGTTGAGTACAATCCTCCTCCCCATGGGGATTTTCCAACCAAAGAGGAATTTCAGTGGTTGGTTGGGCAAGAGGAAAGAGGATAAGTTTTTGACTTTGGGTGCCATTGGAAATTGTCATCTCTCCAAACTGACAACTAATAAATGCATCAACAGTGGCCAACCAAGGTCGGGCAAGCACTACTGGATGTCCTGGTTTGGAGGATTTGGGATGAATTACTGAGAAATCCACATGGTATTCCCAAGAGGCCAAAGTAACTGTTATATCATCTAGACTTCTTGTTGGACTGATGACTGATTTGTCTACTAGTTCCAACAAAGTCTGTGTTGGTCTTAGGTGATTTAGTTGCAGTGTTTTCATGGTGTCAACTGACATAACATTTGTTGCTACTCATAGATCAATAAGTGTGTTTGGAAAGGAAACAACGTTAATCTCTATGGTCACCACTAGGTTTCCTGGATCATTATATTTGCATGGCATTTCTGATATAAATTCTGATAATTGTCCAACCACCTGTATAACACAAGGCTCCTTCCTCTTCCTTCCTGACTTTTTAATGCAAAGAACCCTTACAATCATAGCATAAATAGGTATATACTTGATGGCCTGAAGTAGGGGAATCTTTACACATATGTTTCTAAGTTCAGTCTCTAGATTATGACCTAGAGGTACCTCAAATTTCTTCACAAGTAACCTTTCTGGATAAGGAGGAGGATTAATTTTCTGAGGCATTTCTGATGGGCGAGAAGTGTGAGGAGGAGTTTCCTGTTGTACATGGGTGTTTCTTTATTCATTTAATTAGTTATCCATTTGTTCTTCTTCTTGAATTTCTTGATTCTCTATTTGTTCTTCTTCTTGAACTGCTTGATTATCTACTTATTCTTCTTCATGAATAACCACAATAGAATTTGGTTTATTGACAACCCTCCATGATCTTAATTCAATTCCATTAAATGAAGCAAGAGTTATCACATAAGTGGGGAGGTTTGTACTTCAAGATTTTGTATAGGCTATGTAGGTCTATTATTTGGATTAGGAATGGGTTGTGCAAGAATAGGGGTAGGTCGAGGAGGGTTTGGGATAGGTGCAACTTGCATTTGTTGCTGCAGATTTGGGTTCATAAGAATTGCGGAGTACCGGAATATATGGAATAACGAAGTACCAGATCAGTGAAGTACCAGATCCTGCGGAGTACCGGATCAAGTGATGGTTGCAGTACCGGATGGAATTGCTTAAGATTCAAAGTAGTTAGGAGCATAAATAATCAACCATTTAATCCAATTTGATCAAAGAAATCAAACAAATAATGCTTTAACACAAGTTACCTCTCTATGCACATGGACAAGGTCACAAAGTAGGTTTGTGGAGGAAATGGTCAATTATACACACATAGCATAGGTAAAATAGACTCAGATAGAGGATAATATAGGATACTAGAAGTGTTAAAATGGAGACTCAACACTTACCAATTAATACCAGATCTTGATATGTTGGAGCTTCGAGATGCATTGTCCCCTAATCGAACTGAAGCCTACTCACTAATTGTTCCATTGTTAGTTGAGTGTTGGAGACAATTTTGGGTTCCACATCGTTGTAGGAAAATCTCCCTGCGGACAGGTAGATTGCCTCAAAGAGCTAGACCCTAAACTCTAAGACAGAAAGTGCTTAACGTGGACACTGACTTCCTTTCAAATCTATACAAACTAATGTATGAGAAGGAAGGATAATAGAAGTACCTCTTTATCGACATTTGTCCCTGCACACTCCGAGTTGAGCTCCAATCCTTTGCTCCTCGCTGAGTCCTGTAGACAAACAAAGTACGACCACTTCCTACTCTATTGATATTAGCTTGAAAACAGATCTATCTATCAATGATAAGTTCATGTAAGATTAGACACGAACTAGAAAGAAACAGGCCAAGTGTGTCATATTAATGAGAATAACGACAGCAGTACTTACAATTGTAGATGCGAATGCGACAGCTTCGTCAAGTCCCCTTTGTCTAACCCCTACTCGAAAGATCCACAACCTGGATGACAGCATCTTCACTGATCACTCTCCTTTGGCTGACTGTGTGTTTCCTATGAGATCATAGGTTTCATGCTATCAATTCTTCCCTGTTCCAGCACCACTTATAAGATCATAAGTTTGGTGTGATTCTCCTTTTCCAGTCCTCTTTCAACATTAGAAAGCCTGCTTATATAGCCTTGGAGAGGCTTTAACCACTTGAGTTGTCTTTAGAACAAGTTGAGGAATTCCCTCCTTGGATCAAGGATCTCCTGATGGAACTAAGAATTCGAATGCAAGTGCCTTCTAAACTTGAGAGATCCTCCCCTTATTCTCCTAACCGGGCCAACGACTGCCTCAGATTAGACAACGCTCCCTCAAAAGGGGCATCAGAGAGCTATAACGCTCCCTGGGAAGCTTGAGGGGGGCGCCAGCGCTTCAAGGATGGACAACGCTCCTTCAGAGGGGCAGTGGTGTGTTATAACGCTCCCCAAGACCTTATAAGGGAGCGCTAGCGCTCCTAAGGATGATGTAGGGGAGCGCTCAGCTTCAAAACCCTTGTTTAAGAGCTCCTCTCAAGTGATAAGAGTTCCTTGACTTCAGTTAATCAATTTCCCTTCTACAAATCAAGTGTATGAGATGTCTTAAGTGCCTCCTTAGTGTCGTCATTATGGCAGTATGCTTGAACAACATTTGCGACACTTGTGAACAACTTGCGACACTTGTGAACAACTTGCGACACTTGCGAAAGTTGTAAGGAACATGCGACACTTACGACAATTATTGAAGTGAGCAATATTGAGGTGTAACAGATTGCCCCCCAAAGTATGAAGTTAGAAGATGCGGAATGATAACTGAAATGCTTTGTAGACGTTCAAGCAAGGGTATAGACTCGGAGAACCTGACGGAAGCTGCACACAAACATCCAACAAATATCATGACATATTTCAAAACCCAAGGCAAGCATACCTATGCTTGGGTGATCAAGACTTGCAAGATATGGCCGCCATAAAATACATTGCGGATCCATAATTGTATTGATAAGAAGGTATAGCCACCGAAGATACAATTTGGATCTATACTCTGATGACTCGGATTGATCGTAGCCATGAAGAATACACAGTGGATCTACGAGCTGATAAGACATAGCCACGACCAATACAAAGTGGATCTATGTAACAGTGTATGTGTTATTTGTCCAATAGAAACTCCTTCGCAACCTGGGCAAAGCATATATCAAAGCGGTCACTCAACCCATGGTCTTCTTACCAATCCCGATATAGTATGAATCTGACCATGTGAATAGATGTCCTGATGTCGAACATGGCAGAAACCACTTGATTACTGGTCAATGGTGTGAACCGTTAACAAGTGCAAGGGAGATCATCATTAATGTCAATGATTCCCAAGGTACCCTAGTACATTCCAGTGAATGTGAATAGATGAGCTGAGGTCGAACATCCATGGAATCATCCGATCAGAGGTCAATGATGTAAACCTACTGTCGAATGTGAGGAGGCTTGCCATTGAGGCATGCAGGTCCCAAAGTACTAACTAGTTTCTAAGCCTGATTCCCGGATAATGTGTCGAAGTCGACAGGAATAGACTCGTCGAGGGAGGGCCTTGATGTATCCCCCATCAACGACACGAAACGAACATAGAGATGTAATT
>JASDQU011248576.1:0-11998 GCA_032191745.1 Picea mariana | reverse complement strand
AATCGTTGTTGTTATTTTGATGTTTTTTTTCATCTCCCAGTAAGAATTTTGTATATTTGTTGGGGTGTCCAAATGAAAAAAAAATGGTGGCTAGTTGTAGATTTGTTGGAGGAGTCTGCACCTTTTTGGGTGCCCAAATTCGAAAAATGTTTTCCACCTATATAGCCATGGCAGGATTTCTGCATTTTTGGGGTACCCAAATAAAAAAGAAGATGATCTCGAACTATACATTTATGGTATGATATATTCATTTTCTCGATGCCCTTATTGAAAAAAAAGGGCTCAACATGGATCGAAACATGAGCTTGAGATCTTCAGAACTCCCTATAGAGATTGGGGAGTTTGGGCATTGGAATTCATACAGGTAGGTGCATGTATTGTTGATGTAAAAGTTCATAAGATTGTTCAAACCATAAATTGGAATCATGAGGAAAAACCACATACAAATTATCCAACTGTGAATAACTCATGCCCATCATTTGAACCATCGAAATTGCTTTCTCATCTGGGCGGAACCATCAGGCATTTCCAATAATATTGGAAATGTGGCATTGTTAAAACTGGTAGTGATAGAACATGGCACTATCTGAAGCAAATGTCCATAGTGATCTTGCTTCATGGTAAAATAGTAAACGGAAAGTTTCTTTTTCCCCATTTGGGGGTTTGGTTATAGTTGGGATACAATGGTGAAGCTCTGTTAGTTTTGCATTGTCTTTTGTTTGGTAGACTTTTGTTCATATCTCATGGCCCTGATTATTTTCTCATGGGAACATATACCAGATGTAAGAGAAAACCAATGCCACGTGTTTTTTTTTATATATATCAAATTTTATTATGCATAGGTCGATGCATACTTCTCTATGGACCCTTGTGGGATCTCACTTGGTGCCTTCTGTGTTCATGTTTTGCCTTGTGCCTCAACTTTCAATACATTTGGTGTTTACTTGGCTCTTGGTTGTATGCTTCGCTCTGGAAAATTAATGATACATTTAGGATCTTGGCAGTTTTTCTATGATATTAAAGAATGTACATGACCTTCTTTTCCTTTTAATATAATCTCTCTGACACAAATGTAGTATGTGGCTCGTTTTAGCACTTTTCCTTGATTGATGAACTTAGAATAATTCATCTCCAAGAATATTTTGAAATAAAAGAATATATACTATGTGAAGTCCAATGGGACTATCATATCAACCACAGAAAATTAAAATTCAAATTCATCTTAAAATTCAAATTCGTCGTTGTTATACTTACGGTGAAGTTGATAGTACAATAATTTTACTTAAACATCCCAAAATTGATTTTCTTGTGTCTTTTTGATGCTTCTCTTATGCAAACACATCCTGAAAACTATAAACTTGGATCGCTTTATCTATTCCTTGATTGAAGAGCCTAAAAACATGTTTAATTCACTTCATAGTTACTGTTAAGACCATCAATGGGGCTTTCTTACACTAATTCCCGCTTCTGAAAATTGACATCCCCTTTCTTTTTTCCCTCTGATTTCCCTTTCTGGTTACTTAATCATTTTTCAGAATATGTCTAGTTGTGGGGGTTGTTATATTCATGTCTTCATATTTCCATTGAAACTTTTATATCACAAGTCTGACTAACCACTTCCTCATTTCATATTCAGCAAACTTTTTGGATCACGGGTTCCCGGGTAGGTGGGATTAAAATTGTGTTTCCATTGTTCTGGTGCCTACAAAAAGCACCCGGACTTCCCCGATCTACAAATTGACAAACAAATTCCCCTTTCTTTTTCTCGTTTACTTTCCCTTTCTGGTTACTTAGTCATTTTTCCGAATGTGTCGTTTTTCTAAATATTTCATGCTTTTATATACAACACCTGAAGTTCCGCAATATACAAATTGACCGTCGAAGTCTGCCATTGTCCCATGTTCCATGTTACACATTTTGCAGTCAAAATTTGGGATACATACAATTTGACCATCGGGCCCTCACGTCTCCTTAGTAGAACTTGTGGCCTTGTTTTCAAGCCCGTCAATATTCCCTGTTCTGAGTTGTTGGAGAATAATGGAGAAATGACATAGCTAGAAAATTGTTAGAATGCATTACTATTAGTATAAGCTTTGAGTGGTTTTCAAATCCACACATTTAGGTGGTTGTTAGAGGTTATCTTAATATATATATTTGTACGAAATTTATCAAATTAATATATAGATTGGGTGAGCGTAGACTCACTTGTGATGTGCCTTTGTGGTCTCATTGTTATTGATATTGATCTTTCTTGATTTTTGATTTGTTATCAGAGCTTGGAGGAGAAATCTGATTGCACACATGTTTGGAGGAGGAGTCCAATTGTTTGTTTGCATGGAGGAGAGAGGTATCACAACTGCTCCTTCCATAAAACCTACATGGATTGTTGCGCGCCTGCTTAGAGGGCCATAGAGCCGAATTGTTGGGAGGATCATAGAGTCGAATCATTGTGAGTGAGAACAGGGTTTTCTGCTTATCGTAGAGTCATCACTATCATTAGATCCTTTTCTTGTTAAATAGTGTTGTTGTTGGTTTTACCAAGTGAAGGGTTGAAGCCTGTTGCCTGGAGTGTTCATTGATTCTTGGCTTCCTTATATATATTCGAAGTGTGTTGCGAGCTAGAGTTGTTTAGTATTTGTTGGAGTTTTTTGCCTTCGACTTGTTATTGTTTTCCCTGCAAACCAGATGAAGTGTGGAGAACTATGGTTGTCCATGCATCATGCGCTTGGTGTTGCTTGTCATCGCCTTGTCTATGTTATTTGCGTGCTTGTGCTATAGCGTGTAATTTCTTATTTGTTGAATTCTATCTACAGCATCATTATTACTTGTGATCATTGTTGTCGATTTGTTGTCTATATTGCAACATATTTAAATATATACAATCTATTTATGATTGCTAATTGTTGGATTTGTTGTCCCTTGTACACTGAGTTGAGATGAGTCTGCTTGCATGAGGAGGAGCGTTGTGTTTTTGAGCGCTAACTATTGAAGTGTTTACCATTGCATGGTTGTTGAGGTTTAATTGCATTCTATTTGTGTGGAGTTGTGTGGAGTGTTGAACCTCAGCATCATTCGCACCATTTATAAAGACAAAATGGTGGTCATTGCCTGCTTGTGAACAATCTGCCTGAGAGCCCGCGTGAAGGGTTGAAGACTGCTTGCCTGTGGATTAAATAATTGATGCATGGTGTTGAACGAAATCGCTGCCAATATTTTTTTAATTAAATAGTTGATTTCAGGATGTTCATCATTAACCTGCATAGGCCACTTTATACTTCGTATGTAAATGAATGAAGCAATATGTGAATCTTTGGTAAATCTAGAGATGAAAATGTATAACTCTTTGAAGTGGATATTGAAGCACTTGAAGTTAAATTTTATTATGCATACTTATCTTGTGAGGATTGGTTGCAGGTTTTGACTGAAAAGAAGTTGATTGATGAATTGTTGTTTGGAAAGAAAAGTTTGGGCCAAGTTAATGATGAAATTGAGGACATCATGTTTACAATAGAGGCTAAAAAATAAATTGAGAATGAAGAAGAACATGGAAGTAACGAAAATAAAAATTATTATGATGATGAGCTCGCATTTATTAAAGAATGGCTTGCAAAGCCTATGCATGGCGATGTTCACATGATAGGTTGCACTGAAGTTGCAGATATTGAAAACGGTTTTGAAAATTCTTTTGGAATGACATGATCATTGAGAAGAAGCAGTATTGAAATTGATGATAGCATTGAAGACTAGTTTTATGAACATCGTTATGGAGAGATTAAGAAAATGAACTGCATACTTGCACGAGTCAGATTTAAGATGAAAAAGAAAAAGTTGGAGCCATGTCCAAGAGAAAATAAGATCAAAGTGAAGATGAAGCAAAAGTTGAATATGAAAATAAAATTTACATGTTTTAAGGTTTGGAGCAGAAGAAAGAAAAAGAGTTAAAATGAAAAGAGTGTATGTTGCACCAGAATGAAATATTTAAAAAAAATTATATTGTAACATTGGATGAGACTAAGACCAGTAGGCATGTTATGCATTTTTATTGTATTAAATCCCTTTCTCCATTAAGGGGGAGTGTTGGAGAATAATGGTGAAATGTCATAGTTAGAAAATTGTTAGAACGCATTATTATTATAAGCTTTGAGTGGTTTTCAGATCCACACATTTAGGAGGTTGTTAGAGGTTATCTTAATCTATATATATGTACGAAATTATCAAATTAAGATATAGATTAGGTGAGCATAGACTCACTTGTGATGTGCCCTTGTGGCCTCACTGTTATTGAGATTGATCTTTCTCAGTTTTATATCACGAGTCCAACCAACCACTTACCCATTTCATACTTGGCCACTATTTCCATCGTTGGTTCCTAGCCAGGATTTCTCAACATTGCGCTTCCATTGTTCTGCTACCTACAAACAACACCCAAAATTCCACGATATACAAATTGACTGTTGAAATCTGCGATTGTGCCATGTTCTATGTTACACATTTTACAGTCAAAAGTTTGAAGACATACAATTTGACCATCAGCCCCTCACGTCTCTTGAGTATAACTTGTGACCCTATTTTGAAGCTCGGTCGACCGCTTTCCATACTTGGCATTTTCTTGGAATCTCTTTCGCGAGTTGGTGGGTTGATGAAATGTGCAATGCTTAATCGCTCTTCGCCATCCCCCCCACCTTCACACTTGTTTCTAGATATGCAATTATTAATCTTTAATGCTAATAGCTCATCGTGAAGGAACCGTTAATATTGTCATTAATGTCTGAAAGGATGGAGCAGATTTTTCATTAATACGAATTAAACCAAGATTTGCGGAGGCTTGTGTTATCCTTTCCAAGTGTTCATTTCAAGCATCATGCAATCTCTTTCGTGCGTCATCCAGTTGGCACCTTCACGAAATCTATAATCCTTAATCGCTCTTCGCCATCACCGTCACCTTCGGAAATTTTTCTAAATATGCAATTAGTAAGCTTTAATGGTAACAACTCATTACGCACGAACCGTGGAGATTTTCATTGATCAACGAAAGGCTCAAGAAGATATTCCATTGATACGAATTAAACCAATATTTGTGGAGGGTTATATTATCCCTTCTGATGTTCATTTCAAACATCATCTAGAGAAAACAAAAATTCTCATTAACTTATAGCAGCAATTTGACAACAGTTTTGTCCAGATACAATAAACACCTTCGGGCATGATGACCAAAAGTTCCAGTACTCCATGGCATATTCTTACTACTCATCTCCCTCCTCCTAGGAGAAAAAAAGGAGATGGTCCCTTGGTGCACCGAGAGATATATTTCAAGCCAAAGAATTCCAAGGCAACCTCGCCTGCTCAGACAACCCGCCCGCCTACATTGATAGCTGGAACAGAGGTTGATGCGTTTGATTTCGAGCCGGAAGAAGATGATCTGATGGATTATGATATGAAAATGGATGATGGAAATGCAGACATTGTGCCCACTCCTGTGCCCAAATTGAAATCAACCATAATGGGGGGCACTTCCCAGCTCATCAATGACGTCCCTAACAAGACCAAAATAAGGGGTTTCAGAAAAGAAACTGACACTAAACGTAATAGTTTCTTTGCAGCTCGAGAGTAGGAATTCCAGAGGTCCAAATTAGTCTGTTATGGGTGAAAGTATTTCACTGTAAGGAAATGGTCTCTTGATGCTCCCAGAGATATATTTCAAGCCAAATAATTATTCAATTGTAGGACCACTCTCTTGTTATCTGGATATACAATTAACATCTTAGGGGATGAGGACCAGAACTCCCACTAGTGCAAGGCATATTCCTACTACTCATCTCCTTCTGCCCTGAATGGACTAATTTGGGCCTCTGGAATTTCTCATGCAACATATGTCCCTGAAGTATTTTCCTATAAGGAGGGGATCTCTTGGTCCCCTCCCACCCAAAACGAGTTAATTTGAACTCTCGAATTTCGCGTGTAGGTTGTGTCCCTGAAGTCTTCGACTGTGAGGAGGTGGTCTCTTGGTGTGTACTAACTTTCAGATTCGGGCTCTTTCGCTTTCCCTACAATGTTTTTTGTCTTCTTCCTAACGGGAAGCTTGTGATAACTATCAATTTTACCACAGGTATGGGTTCTTATGTCCTCCTGCATTTAAAAAATTCTGGGTTTCTTTCTTCTTCGGGTGCTCCATTGGAGCGATGATGTGGGATGTCATGCTCTTCACAGTGGTAGCCACAAATTAGAAACTCTTCTAGCCGAGGCCTTTTCCCTATTATTTGTGCAATTCATTGGTTCCTCGCAATGTCTCCAAGTCACCAGCGTCAGGAGAAAGAGTGTTGTTCACCTGGTTCAAGCCAAGGAATTATTCCACTGCGAAACCACTCTCATGTTTCTTTGTCGCCTTAGGTCTTCCGCAAGATATTGAGATTGTGGCAGTGAACATTGACCTTCCGAGGAGAATACTACAAGGACTTCCTAAAAAAAATCATAGTAATGAGTTTTGTATGCATGGTGAAGAGCATCTTGATGGCTCCTACATGTTGTCCCACTAGAGGAACAACACAGAATTGTATGCATGTTTCTTTTTTTATTTTTTTTGTTTGTATATCATGTACATGTGTTTATGACAAATATGTTCAATGTTTTGGTGCAAAGAACTCAGTCCAATTTCTATGGATAGACAAACACTGCCCAATATTTTTTTTTTATGGATTTACTATCAAAAATAATTCCTTGGAATCTTGGTTGTTGCTTCTTTGTTGAATTTAACACCTCTTCTCATTAGCATGGTTCGATAGTTTCGTACTTATTGAATATTGTATTGGTTCAAGTAATTTGATCTAATATGGAGCATTTAACAATTATATGACAATGCATTGTGTCAATCCCATCATGCTTCTATGTAAACAAAATGAATTTCAGACAGTTTCAAACCAACATTCAATTCTATTTGTAATGTAGATAGAACGTAGCAAGACTAAATCATGATGCGGCAGTCGAGGCCCCACCCTAGAAATTTCATTTTCATCTCAGCCTTGCTAAGAAAATGATTTATTATTTCCCTTTCTCTTCTTTGATTCCTTTACTCCAAAAGGGAACATTTTATTAGTTGTCCATCCCCTAGCCTCTATTTGAGAACTTTTTACTTTATTAATGAAATTACAAAATTTCTTTTTCGCGAATAAAGAAAAAATGATCTATGGTGGTTGTTGTCAAATGGGACTATGAAATCAACTACAATATTTAAATTCAAGATCGTCATTGTTGCTTCTAGACATGCAATTATTAAGCTTTAATGCTAACAACCCATCATGCAAGAAGTTTAATACTTAAGTTAATATGTCAAAGTCATGGAAGAATGTATCAAGAACACAATTCCTCCCACAAGTTGCAATAAAAAATAATCTTCAATGAAGCATTTGCTCACACCCTTTTTAATGGTACAAGCACAATAGAAAATGAGTAAGTGGATAAAATATTGGACTAGAAAGTGATGGTTTTGCAACAATGAGGCTTATTTGAGACCAATTTCCGCTTACCAAAATTTCCCTCCCCTGTAGTTTCACTTTCTGGTTACTTAGTCATTTTTTTTCGAAAATGTCTTACTGTGTGGGTTGACTGATTCACGGGTTCACATTTTTATTCATACTTTTATATCGTGATTCCAACTGAGCGCTTCCCCTTTCCATACCTATCCACTTTTTCAATCACGAGTTCCCACCCAAGTGATCTTTAATTGCACTTCCATTGTTCTGTGACCTGCAAACAACACTCTCGCTTCTGCAATATGCAAATTTACTTATGGATTTCCACATCATCCCCTCTTCCGTGTTACACATTTTGCACTCAAATGTTCTGATACATACAATTTGACCATTGGGGTCTCACGTCTCCTCGGGGACCCTTGTCACCCTATTTTGAAGCTTGTTCGACATCTTTCTACACTTGGCCATTTCT
This sequence comes from Picea mariana, assembly GCA_032191745.1. Classification (NCBI taxonomy): domain Eukaryota; kingdom Viridiplantae; phylum Streptophyta; class Pinopsida; order Pinales; family Pinaceae; genus Picea; species Picea mariana. The sequence goes on along the minus strand of JASDQU011248576.1, from coordinate 4,060 downwards.
TGGAATGTCTTTCACGGATCTTCGAGTTGGTGTGTTTAAGAAATTTCCAATTCCTAGTCGTTGTTCCCTGTGCCTGCCACCTTCAGACTTATTTCCAAGTATATGCAATAAGTATACAACTTCTCCATAAACATACATAAAATATCTTTCCAAGAAATGGAATATCTATTACAAATTTGAATATATTAGCCCTTATTTTCCCTCTTTTATACTTAACCAAATTCTCGTTTCTTTTTCCCCTCTACTTTTTCTTTCTGGTTACTTAGTCGTTTTTTCCGAAAATGTCTAATTGCTCAAGTTGGTGTACTCATGGGTTCACATTTTCACTCGTGCTTTTATATCGCAACTCTGACCGACCGCTTCTCATTCCATACCTAACCACTTTTCAGATTGTGAATTCTTGGGTAGGCGGGCTCTAGATTGCACTTTTTGTGACCTACAAACAGCACTTGGACTTCCGCGATATACAAATTTATTTCCGGACTCCCACATCATACCCTCTTCTATGATACACAGTTTTCACTCAAAAGTTCTGAGACCTGCAATTTGACTTTCAGGTCCTCATGTCTCCTGGGGAACTATTTTCACCCCATTTTGAAGCCCGTGCATCCGCTTTCTATACTTGGCCATTTCTTGGAATCTCTTTCGTGGATCGTCTTGTTGGCAGGTTCATGAAATCTCCAATTCCTAATCGTTGTTTCATGTGCCTGCCACCTTCTCACTTCTTTCCAAGTATGCAATAACTGAGGTTCAATGCTAATAGCTCATCATTCCTCCATAAGACAATCATACTAATTGTCCCTACACAACTTGTCCAGAAACATGCAGAAAATATCCTGCTAGGTAATGGGATATCTATTACAAATATCAATATATTAGAAAAATGAGTCCCACCGACCATTTCCCTATTCCATACTTACCGAATTTTTTGCTTGTGGGTTCCTAGACAAGAAGACTGCACTTCCATTGTTCCTTGACCTGAAAATAGCACCCTGGCTTTTGTGATATACAAATTGATTTCTGGACTCCCACATCATCCCCTCTTCTATGTTACGCATTTTTTACTCAAAAGTTCTAATACATACAATTTGACCGTCGGGGCCTCACATCTCCTCGGGAACCCTTGTCACCCTATTTTGAAGCCTTAACCACTTTCCACACTTGGCCATTTCTTGAAATCTCTTTTGCGGATCGTCGGGTTGGCGGGTTAAGGAAATTTTCAATTCCTAGTTGTTGTTTCTTGTGCCCGCCACCTTCACAATTCTTTTCAAGTAAATGCAATAAGTATACAACTTCTCCAGAAACATGCAGAAAATATATTGCCAGGAAATGGGATATGTATTACAGATTTGAATATATTATCCCTTCTTTTCCCTCTTCTATACTTAACCAAATTCTCGTTTCTCTTTCCCCTCTTTTTTCTCTTTCTCGTTACTTAGTCATTTTTTTTGAAAATGTCTAGCTGCACGGGTTGGTGGACTCATGGGTCCACATTTGCACTCATGCTTTTATATCATGACTCTGACCAACAGCTTCCTCATTCCATACCTAGCCACTTCTCTGATCGTGGATTCCCAGGTAGGCGATCTCTAGATTGCAATTCCATTGTTTCGTGACCTACAAACAGCACCCTGACTTTCGCGATATACAAATTTAATACTGGACTCTCACATCATACCCTCTTGTGTGTTACACATTTTTCACTCAAAATTTTCGAGACCTACAATTTGACCGTCGAGTCCTCACGTCTCCTGTGGAACTATTGTCACCCCATTTTGAAACCTGTTTGTCCACTTTACATACTTGGCCATTTCTTTGAATCTCTTTCGTGGATCAGCAGGTTGGAGGGTTCATGAAATATACAATTTATAATCGTTGTTTCATGTTCCCACCACCTTTGCACTTCTTTCCAAGTATGCAATAAACGATTTTTAATGCTAACATATCACCATGCCTCGAGGAGACCGTCATAATAATTGTCCCTACACAACTTGTCCAAAAACATCAAAAAATATCCTTCCAGGTAATGGGATATCTATTACAAATATCAACATATTAGCAAAAACAAATTATGCCGACTATTTCCCTATTCCATACTAACCGAATTTTTCGTTTGTGGGTTCCCAGACAGGCGGGTTCAATATTTCCCTTGCATTGTTCCGCAACCTGCAAATAGCACCCAGAATTCCGCAATATATGTTTGCACCCAATTCGTCACTTGGTGAGAAAATAAAGGGGTGCTTACATGCCCTGTTGGGTCTTGCAGAGTATGACAGCTGTAGAGGAAAGGGTTAGAGAAAATAAAACAAAACTATAATCGAGAATTAAATTAAAACAAACTAAAACTATGAGCATATAGAAAAAGAAATAACAAAGACAACAAGACCAATATCACCAATGTTTTGAGTTGGTCTATTGATGAAATCCAAAGCACAATGAAGAAAGGGAACTGTGGTTCCTTCTTCCTCCAAAGGAAGGCTCTTGAGGCCCTCACAAACTTGCTCTCCTTACAATAAGAAAATGAGAATTATGGTGAAAGAACTCCAAGCATACTCACTCAAGAGAGAGGTGGATAGCCTTATGAAATGGTGCCAAATGTGTAATTGTCAAAGAGTGAGTCCTTAACAATCTTAGCAGCATAACAATACATGAAATTCCTTGAGAAAATGATGTTTCTTCATGGATTTTTATAGCATGGCATTGGGTGATTATGTAACTCCTTTGAGGTGTGAAAAGGGGCTCTTTAGGGCTCAATTAGGTCTTTGACCAGCCTACCATGCGGATTCAGCTCAAATTTGATGTCAAATCGACTTGGGAGCTGATCCATTAGTGGTTGGGAGGCCGACCAATTTCAATAAATGCACCGTTTAGTAGGTGCGCGGGTTTTCCGCCCAACAGTCGTGCATCGTGTGCATATGCGTGCATTGTACGTTTTTGTTCCGCGCATATGCGCGCGCACCCAAATTCTGTAAAGCGCCCTTCAATTTTTGGTTACTTTGTATAGTTTTTGACCCTTTTGCAATGCTGTGGAATTAATCATGTGCCATGAATGACTTCATTCTTGTTTTGACGATGCGGAGTTCTTGTCGCCATGTGTGGATGAAATTTTAGTGATAACAGATGCCCCCTGATGGATGAGGTTAGGAGAAAACGTATAGCCGAAATCCATCAATGTTTCTTTTACGGAGAATGTGGTAGTAAGAGAGAGCAAGAGTGGGACCGTGTAGAGTAATCTTTTGGAGAAGAAAGGAACTGGTAGAACCTGAACTTCCAGAAGGTGCGTAACAATTTACAACTGTGTACAAACGAGGCGGGCATGCCCCATGCTCGTGTTATGTAACTCTGAAAAAAGATAATGAAATTGTTGGTGTAGACAACTGCAGCGCCCTCGGGGGCGGTAATGATAAAGGCAAAAGACAATTCTGCAACAGAACATTCTCTGAACAATAGGCAATGATCACGGTAATAAGCTGCGACAAGGATGCGGGCATTGATGGCCCTACCAAGTTCAGAGCTCTTCGGCAAATGATGATAATAATAACTGCAATAGTCGCAAAGTAAGACCCGCCTTAACATGAGAAAGGGTTTGCGTCGAATGTTACGGGGGCCAATGACAGCAGGGGGCAATGGTGTTTCCCTCTGTGTCATCCGAGATCACTCATAAAATAAAAAATGAGAATCAAGATACTGTCACCCTTCTGGAAAATTGTGTTGATGTTGACAAAAGGGGGACACGACTCCCAGAAGCAAAGGGCTCCATGGAATCTACTGAGGTGAGAAAGTGGAAGAGGTACATGGACGAAGTCAAGAAGTGGGAAGACTCAAGACTGCCCTTGGCTGGAGGATGTGTGAGGTAAATAGTGGCCGCAACAATGTGACAAGGTCGAGTGTCAGGGGGATGCCAAGACTGAGGAAAAGCTGTGCCAGAGGCGGGACAAAGTGAAAAAATTCATAGGGTAGAGGTAAGTGACCTGTGGAGTACTCTGAAGATATGGACGATGCCGGGAAGGGTAGATGATAAGTAATGCTCCAACCAAGGGTGTTACACATCCAAATCACT
>JASDQU011248575.1:13008-25310 GCA_032191745.1 Picea mariana | reverse complement strand
CCCTAGCCAAGAGGTATTCCAAGCCAAAACGTAACTGCTAGCTGCAACAGTTGCACCGACATCTGTCCTCAAACCTGCGCACAAAACTGGGCACTGCAGTGCGCACAAGTGTTGCTCTACAATTTTGAGACTGCCTGCCAAAATGAAGACTGGCCTCTTGTATTTATAGTAATTCTAGCTAACTATCTGGGCTGACTTCTCATTCTGGGTATTTGTCTGTTCAGTATATTATTATTTCTTCTTACTTCCCGAAGTATTCTATTCTCGTCAGATTTACACGTGGAGGTAAATACCTCCCGCAACTACTATAATATCAACACATTCATCATGAGAAGTGGCTTCTTCAAAGGAATTTGGTTCAAGGTTAGTAGATAAATTCAAATCATAATCATATGAAACATTCATGTCATGTACATCACATGAGTTTGAATTATCTACATTACATCCATTTTGTCTTGAGAAAATTTTGGTTCTTGTCTTTTCGACCTCATCAGGATGAACACTTTCAAGTGTTTTTGTGATCCATTTTGGTGGACCTTTATGCGATGGTCCAAGTTGCTCAGTTGCTTGATATGGTGTTGAGTTCTCATAAAGCCTCAATTTTTCAATCCTCTCGATCACATCATCCAAATGAACTTCGGGTTCTGGTGAAGTGGTGGGAAATTATTCATGTGGGGAATATGGTGCTTCAAAATGAGATTCCAGAGATTGACCCAAGATAGGGATTCCCCCTTCAAGATGTGGAATCTCATCATCAAATTCATGGTATGTTTTTACATGAGTGAACCTATCCACATGATCAAGCTGCCTCTCAACAATTTCATCATTCTTGGTGGATTCAAGAAATATTACATCTCTAGAGAGGATGAATTTCTTGTTTGTATCATCGTAAAGATGACATCCCTTGGTGGTATTTGAGTACCCAAAGAAGATGCACTTCCGACTCCTTGCATCAATATTTATTCTTTTCTCCTTAGGAATCAAGGCATAACAGGTGGAACCAAAGACCTTGAGATGCCTCATTGAACGAATGCGTCCATACCACATTTCATAAGGAGTCTTGTTTGGAAGAACATGAGACAAACGCCTATTTTTCACATAAATTGCACATAGAACTGCATCAACCCAAAAGATCAATTTTACATTCTTGAAAAACATCATGGAATGAACCATATTTAGGAGTGTTCTGTTCTTTCGTTCAACTACACCATTATGTTGAGGATTGTATGGAATTGTGGTTTGATGCTTGATCCCATGTTGGTGAAGGTAGATTTAAAAGTCATTAGATGTATATTCTTTTCCATTATCAGTGCAAAGAGAGCCAATACGAGACTGAGCTTCATTTCGAATCCATACATGAAAATTTTTAAAAGTTTCAAAATCTTGTGATTTATCTTTCAACAAGTACACCGAACACATCTTGATGTAATCATCAATAAAAGACATGATATATTTATTTCCATTTGTAGAAGGAACAAATATAGGGCCACATAATCAGAATGAATTAGTTCAATTTTTTACATGCTCTGGAAGTAGAGTCATGAAATGATTGTTTGTTGTGTTTCTGAGGGATACAAGCATCACATTGCTTCAATTTCCTATGAATAATAGGTAAACTAGAAACACCATTCTTTTTCAACAAACAAAGACTTTCATAATTATTATGGTCAAATCTAGCACGCCACAAAAGACTAGATGGAATTATACCTTCACCGTGGTGAGAAAGGTATTCATCATTTTGTGTATAGGAAGATGTCCCTTTTAGCTTCAACAATCTTCCATCCTCATCCCGGTCATGACAACCATGTTGTCGGAATCTTTCCTTATTTCAACTTTGCCACCGTACATATGAACAAAGTGGCCTTGCTATCGGATGTACACAAGGGAAAACAAGTTCATTCACAACTTAGGAAGATAGATTACATCATGTAGAAGAAAATCAGGGAGTCCATGCATTTTGAGCCTTATGGTGCCCATTCCCGAAGGTTTGGGACTCGATTTATTTGCAAAATACACTATGCTATCTACATTGTCATTGAATTCTTCAAAGAAGTATCTTGGAAATGTCATGTGATAGGTTGTACTTGTGTTTAGAAGCCACGCATCTCTCCAAGGAGTATATGAAGTGTTAAACAAATCTTTATTTACTCCTATATTGCAATGGTAAACAACGTAATGAGCAGATTCAGGTGGTTTACCTTTCGTTGAGTATGAAGGTTTACCTTTGTCCTCTTTCTGATTCAATTTGTCTTCTTTTATATTCTCCCATGGAACTTTGCAGTCATCTGCTTCATGTGACCCATGTAACATCCCTCTCTTGCGAGCACATGTTATTGACTTATTCTTTGAGGACATTTGCGTGCAAGTGATTCGGTTTTAGTATATGGTTGTATGTTCGCTTATGGATTCTTATGATGATATTGATGGATTATGATGTTATGTTATTTGATATCTGTGTATTGGCAGATGTTATTGACGAGTTCCCCTGAGTTTGCATGACACTTGACAGATTGAGCATGCGGATGGCATCAATGGGCCTCCTTGGACTCCGGATCGAGTATGGGAGTAGACTATATTGGTTTGGGTATTTTTATTTATGCATATGTGACGTATGATCGGGTATATTATGATGTTGTTTATGGATCATTGACAGTGTTTCGTTGATGGATGCAGGTTGATGATTTCTTGCTAATCAGACTCACATAAGGAGTAAATGGGCCATGCACAACAACCTGATATTGAGGGAGAGGTGTGGTAGCAACCCTGTCACATCCTACTAGCACTCCTGCCATGGCTCATACTGTAGGTTAACAATTACCTAGTTCGAGAGATCCACGATGCCATGAGGGCAGACTGAGATAGTGGCTCACAAAGATTCTAAGGGGCGCGCAATAAGGCAGGGTCTTTATTCCCTGAATGGAGTATTGATTCCAAGGGTTGGATGACTAGAAAAACTAGTCAAAGGTGAGTGGCACCCTTGGAGCACGTAGTGCGTCTTAAAGGGCATGTCGTGTAATTAAAAATTGAAACAAAGACAAGTGACACCCTTAGAGCACGAAGTGCGTCTTGAAGGGCACGTTGCGGTAAAAAAAAATGATTCAATGAATCTAGGTGGCCTAGAAATCTTGAGCGAATGTTAAACCTTAAAATCTTGAGCACCTGCCTAATTAATTAATTGATTAATTAATTAACTAAAGAATGAATTTATTAAGCATAATTCTTAAAAGTCTAGGCGTTTGCAAATAAATATTTAACTAATCCTAAGTCTAAGTGAGTGAGAATACTAAAAACTAAAATTTTAAATTAAATGATGAGGGGATGAAATAAATCAAATTAAGAATAAACAAAAATAAAACAAATCTAAAGAAGTGATTTAATACACCTTGTGCAAGTAAATACTAAATTAGAATTTAATTTGAGAAAGGAATAAAGCTTAAAGATGTGTAAGCATAGAAATGTATCTAAGTATAGTCTAACTAGAGAACATTCCTACTTTAACTCAACTCTGTTTTAGAAAGGCGTAAGTCATAAATCGGAAATAAAGGTAATTAAGTGATACTAGGAGTGATTTTAAGAGTGCATTTAGGATGAGTGAGGGAAATTGAAATTTAATTAAATTAAATGGTGGATTTATTGGGGCAACTAAGGGAACGGGTGACAAGTGTATGGGAGGAGTAATTCCTAATTAATTAAAAAAAAAGAATTAAATGTGTAATTGGCAAGTGGTCACTAAGAAAAAATCTATAAAAGAAATGGTTGAGAGGAGGAATGGGGATTGTTATCACTCCAAGAAACTCCTTAGGGTTGTAGGCTAAGAATGCTTGGTAACTTAAGAATATGGTAGATTTTGTATGCTTGGAACAATAGGATAACTCAATAGCTAATGAAAATGACCACTTCATACATCCGAATAAGACAATGCTTTTAGAACTCAATGATCAGACAACAAAGTTTGAATAGGATATGAAGAATACTAGTCTAGATAACCAAATACACAATGTGCAGGGTCATACAAGATAGCAAGAAAACCTTTAGTTCAAGTTCATGAGCTTAATAAGAAGATAACAGTTCTTAGAAGCTGAGCTAAACTGAAATAAAGTACAGAATGATGAAAGTATGAGAAAATCTGTCATTGAAAACAAAAGAGGATTGTGATTCTATTATGAATAAAGAGTCTAGTACAATAGCCAAAAAATGTCTCCTAGATTGCCCCTTTGAGCTGGTGAAAGCTCTGCCTTGGCCCAAAATGAACTTTCACCTCCAAAACTGTGGTTCTATTAAAAACTCAGCGTGTCTCTACTTTATCCCCTTGCATATTCACAGCAACCTGAGCTAACACTTGCAGATCTGGGTGTGACTTTTTCTTTTGCTTCAATTTTCTAATCTTCCTCTTAAGGCGTTTTGCTAACCACCATAGACTGTTATAGTCTTTGGTGATTTTATTTTTCCTCTTCTTGTCCTTGACACTTTCACGAGCTAGCTTTTCAAATGCAGCATTTGTTTCTGCGAAATTATCAGACAGAGTTTTGTATCTTTCCTTAATTACTTTTTCTAAAACCTCTTGCTGAGCAATCACTTCTTTAAGTTGCTTGATTTTTTGTGTTTTCTTTGACTTTGTGCTCTTTGATGTTTCACCTTCATTAGTGTGAGTAAAAGCCTCACAGTCCTGTGCAAATTCAATGGAGTGTTCAGGGCTTTTAATGGCAGGGATTTTATCTTCTTGCTCTGGCTCTGAGTCTGTGTATGGTAGATTTAAGATGTTTGTTTTCTTTTCTGTAGGCTGCTCTGTAGTAGTTTCAAAATCCAATTTTTTCTTTGACCTGTGAGACCTTACACCAGAGATCCTATCTTCTGGTGGTCCTGGAAGAGTTCTCCTCTTCCTCGAGCTGCTTTGAGGAGTCAATTGCCTTTTTCCATCTCTCTTCTGTTCATTCATGGGCTGAGTTTGAGTTTCAAAGCCCTCCCAAAAAAGAAAATGTTGCCAAGTCCTTCCTTTTTGTCTTAGCTCCTCCAGGATTATCAATTTGATTAGGCCAAAGTGACAAAGAGTGTTCTTCATACTTAGAGGTTCAGCTCTAATCTTTTTACAGACTTTAGTTAAGCTCTTGTGCAAGAAGAAAGGTAAATTTAGGAGAGTTTTCCCTGTAAAATGGTCTAAGAGCTTGAAATGGTATAACATCAGTTTGTCGTACCTGCCTTCTGAAGTTATGTAGAGTTGGATGCCCTTAAACAAATCCTGCCACTCATCCTCTAAATGGAAAACTGACATGCTCTTTTTCCATGCATTATTTTTGAATTCTTCCTTTAGATATGCTCTGAAAATTAGGTTCTTGGTTGTTGTCGTTTTGAACCAAATTTGGCCCGATCTAGGTAAACTGGTCGCTTCAACAATGGAAGCTTCATCCACGATGATTTCTAAAGACCCAACATAGGCTTTATTTCCATCGTATGTTTTAGCAAATGCTTCAGCTGTTGATTGGTGATAGTCATTCTGTAGCTTCTCGACATATCCCATGCAACCTGCGTCTGAGAAGTGTTTTTGCACCTCTGGATGCGCCTGTAGAAAGGACAGACTGTCCAATTCTTTTCTTAACAAAGAACCACTGCGTTTCCTTGCCATTTGCAATTCGAACCCGAGACGATTTTGCACACAAAACACTGCAATCTGTTGTTTGAGCCGAGGTTTTGCATTGGTGAAAACACTTGGAGCTGTGTTTCAAAACTGAAAACTTATCATATGCTTATGGATGATGCGTGTTGGGAAAATGATGCGTCGATTTGATGTCACCAATCGAGTAGTACCGCTCCTTTACTTGTGATGATGGATTTGAATTCGCCATCTCCGGCGCCATTATCGTGAAGCATGCATTTCTAAACACGATCTGCTTTGCAATCCGATTTAGACGTGCAAACCCGAATCTTCATCATTATCTGCTTTCACCAGCGTCTTATAATGATTACATGACGTGTGCTGAGCATGTCATCTTTTGATTTTTTGAAAACGTGGAGAAAACACACGTGATCCGCGCTTTCACCAGCTAACGGCCCGTGGGAAATGCTCCTTAGCTGTTGAAAATCGCCGCTTTCACTAGCTAATCATCATATTTGAAACACGCATTAGCTGTTGAAAGTTTTTCATGAAATTTTTAAAGAAAAGACCTTTATGGATCGTCTTATTTCTAAGACATAAATTAAAACCTAAGTTTTGCTACTAGAAAAACTTAAAACAAATTGGAGAAAACTACCAATAGCCATGCTATCAACCACAAAATGAAACCATAGTGACTGATTCATTTTGGGAGCTAACAGGGATCACTGGTAAGAGTAAGGTTATGTTGTAGAAATTCTGATTGGTTTTACTTGTAAGAGTTGGGATACCTAGCTTGAGAAAGAGAGTGGTAGCTCTACCTTGCGAGGCGAGCTGGGAGATAGAGTATTCTGGTTGTGGTTGTGCGTGGCCCCTTTCCGGCTCGAGGGGCTAAGGGGGGAGAAGAGTACCCCTAGTGTTGGTTGGGAGGTACCGGTGAAGTTACACGGTTAGCAAGTGAGAGGTTGGAGGGAGCGCCAACACAGAGGAACATCTTCGATTTTGCAGCCTCGATTACGATAATTCTTATTTTGGAGTTTGTAATTATTTTAAGGTTTAAATTATAATGGAGTTATAGAATTCCACCGTAACTGTATTATAATTATGGTTGAATTAATGAGTTCATTAATATCTTCGAGATCTAATTTGAAAATCTTAGCATGTAAAAAAAAGGAAATCCATTCTAGATCTGATTATTCTGTTCAATGTAAATTAGTTCAATTTAATTAGGAAAAATTGTGGTTATGATTGCCAGTATAACACTCGATGCCATGGGTGGATTCTCAACATTTATCTTCTTTATCTTCCTTGCAAACCTTCTCCCCAAGACAATTTCAGTCTGTAGATTCATCGATTTATGAATGGTGTGCCTGGATTGCTTTCGCTGCCTCAAAATCCTCATCGATTTTTGTTTGTGAATTTTCCTTTTGCTCGGAGCATTCAATGCTTCAAAATATTCATTGGTTACTCATTATGAGCTTTCCTCTTTTTTGGTGAACTCGTTGGCGGTTCTCTACGTTTGGCAGGCAAATTCGCTAGTGGTTCTCTGCATTTTGGGCCGGTGATTTCGCCTTAAATTATCTCTGCTCCCAAAAATGAATTCTCCCAGCCATGTGATTTGTCGTTTCCATATCTATGTGCTGGAAATAATCCCTGCGTTGCTTCCTTCTCTGCCCAACGAATTTGGGTTTTTTCTCAGTGTTTTTATGCTTTACCCTCTACGAAATTTGTGACTTAAGGAGGCTTGTGTGTATGGGAGGGGATGCTCGGCGTCCACCTTTAATAGCTCAATGAAATTCCTTTTCCCTTCCTTTTCTGTTGTCATTCTCTGCGTTTTTCCATAACACACAACGTTTTTTTTAGCTTGTCTACCACTGTGATTTTGAAAGATTTATCACCTCTGTGCCTTCCCACTGTTTCCCATGAATTTCCCTTAAAGATTGCCTGCGAATTTTTGTGTAAGACTGCCAGGATCTGCGCCTTCACATAGATGCCCAACGTCTTATCTTTGTTTCTCAATGCGTTTTTAGGAGGGTTAAGGCTCCGCGCCTTCCCACTGCTGCCCACGAATTTCCCTTAAAGACTGTCCGCGAATTTCTGTGTAATACTACCAGAAGAATCTGCGCCATCCGTCATGTCCGTCCCTTCACTAAATTCTGTGTAAGACTGCCAGCTAAGTCAATGACTTGCGCAACCCTCTATGTCTGTTCCTTTTATCACGATTTCCTTGGCGCCAACAATTAATTTGAATTCCTGTGGCTCTCCGTAAGAGATCAGTTCTGGCCAGCGAAGATAGATTCCTTGGTTGTTTACACGTAGGCGAGGCTCGATCTCCTTTTTAATGGACCTGTAAGTTAGCGGCTGGGTTCTTTTACCTTGTTATTTACGATGTGGTTTATCTCCTTTTCTTATAAAAGATTGTTTAGCATGCCTTAGAATACCATTTAAGTTGGGTACGATTAACATATTTTATGGTTGTAATTACATGTACTTTGTAAGGTAGTATGAGATTCCTTAGGCGTTTTAATTTGAGGTTGACCTTTTGTTTTTTGGATGTTCAAGTATGGTAGCCTAAGAGATCTCCTATAGTGTTGGAAGGAAATTTTGGACCATCCTCTAAACTTTAGTTGATTTTTTATTTTTCCTTGATGCTTGTTTCTGTCCTACTATACAAGAGAGATGATGTAGTAACTCCTCTCCTTGTATCATGAACTCTGAGGATCTTCATGACTTACCTTTACTTACTTTAAGCTATATATTCTCTAGGAACGGATTAACCCTTAATAGCGCCTTCCTCTAGAATCTTTTTAGACACATGTAAGTTATTTTATTGAGTGAGAGGTTAATTACAAGGAACCCTTCCTTTAAAATGTTGGAGATAATAAGTAAATGGATATAAGCGCAAGCTTTAGTTATGGCTCACACTGACTAAAATTTGAATCTTGATATTAAGTTAGTAAGCTTGGACTCTAGAGTCGACCCTTTAACTTAACGAGTTTTGTCAAGAGTATCCAAGGTCATCTCCACATTAATTGTAGTGAAAGAGTTGATTGTCACTAATCACTGAAGGACTTCAACCGAGACGTTAATAATGATCATCGCCAATCCTTTTCATCTGCATTAGTATTGGCATTTATCTTTTACTGCTAAGCGAAACTATTTTGTTATGTTGTCATCTAATCGTTAGGCGATGTTGATGTCTTATTGATTGTGTAGTTAGATTCTCTTACGCCATTTAATAAGGTGGATGCCTGATTGATTGATTGAATAATTAGATGACTTACGCGCCTTGAAATCATTGTGTTGTATGATGAATTATGTAATTAGCTACCTTGCGCATGAAATTAAATTAATGATTACTCTTGTGCCTTTAATTGTGCTGATATATGATTATTTAGATTAGTTTACTCGTGTGCCTTGAAAATAAAGTTGATGATTACCCTGCGACATGGAATACGCTGATGGTTAAGTAATTAGGATGCTTGCGCTATGGAATAATGACGATGTGTAAATGATTAAGTTATTAGATTTTGCGTGCGCCTTGAATTAATGTTGATGTGTGATTCTCAAGTGATTAGATTATTTGCGCACATTGAATAACGATGATATATGTTTAATTAAGTGTTTAAGATTAAATGTGTGCATTGATTGATGTTGATTTATGTTTAATTTGGTAATTAGATCACACGGGCATCTTGAAATAAAGTTGATTATACTTGCGCCCTTAGAATAATGTTGTGATATGATTGATTTATTAATTATATTCTCTTGTGCCTTGCGAAATAAAGTCGATTTCTCATGCGTCATGAATTATATAGATGTATAAATGATGGATTAATTAAATTCTCTTGCGCCATGAATAGTAATGATGTTGACCGATTGAGCTAGTTGATTCTTGGAATGGATTGTGTTGGTGGGATGTAGACACCTTCTTGTTCCTCAAAACAATCGCTAGCCCTGAGACCTTAAATGGTCAAAATCAACTAGATCCTGAGCTTGAGTGTTGCTTATGTGTCCTGGAGGTCCTAACCTTGCAGGGTAGGTTGGGAGGGTAGTCATTTTAATATTTGTTATCTGGTTTATCATTGTTTATAAATTGTTTGAAGATGATTGTGATGTGCTAAGTGACAACGCTATTTATGTTTATGTGTCACTATCATTTTTGTTGATGCATTGAATGCATCGTTATTGATTTCAATGATGAGTAGATGGTAATGCTTTTATTTATGATGTCATTGATTTTGCGTTGCTATGATTTTTATTGTTGATGTTAATTTCCTAATGCAAAATTAATTTTTTTTACCTTTTATGCTTCGCTTTCCTAGTCGTAATGGAGGGGCCATTACAACCCATTCTTTTTGCAATGGGTACATTGAATATTGGATCTATCACCTTGGTTGTGTCTATCCCCCTACCTATGAAATTTTTTCTTCCACGTCCTCTTTTGCTTTTTTATCCTACAGAAGAATCATGTGGTTTACTCTTCTCTTTCTGAGCAAGTTACACAGTCTCGCCAATTGAATGAGCTAAATTCTTTCCAAAGGATTTCTCACATTCTGCAACTTTCTCCACCAACTTGTCAAATGTGACAGATTTCATTTGATCACTTTCTTGCAGAGATTCATGGTAGTGAGAATATGTAGGGTAGAGGGCCTTAATAAAGGTTGTGAGAGGGAGGTATATCTTCACCTCAGTGGCCTTGATGTCATGCATTATGGCTTTTATCTTAGAAGCTAAATCCATAGGGTCATCTTTATTTAACGCTAGGTTGAAGAGCTTTACCATCGATTGTATGAGTTCCGGTTCTGAGTGTTTATCATACAATTCTTTTAATCTCTTCTGAGTACTGTATGAGCCATTAATTGAAGCAATATGAAAACTCACCTCTTCACTTATTGTCTTAGAGATCACAACATATGCTTTTTGGTCTTTGTCCTTCCATATGGCACCTTTTTTTTTTATGTTGGAATGGGTGGTTTGATACTCTTTGACTTTGCTTCTAAGGAAACATATTCAAAATATGATTATGCTTCTTCTTCGTTGACTATTGTCGGTTCAAAAATTCCATTACAGAAGTCATTAAAGATAAAAGTGATTTTGATCTTTTTATACCATTCTCTATAGTTCTCTTTACCGGTCAGCACCATGCCAACGATGGTAATGAGAGAATGCATCTTCACACTCCAGCTGTAGAAATTAGGTTCCTTCTTGATGAAATATACTGAAGGACTATGTCACTTAGGAGCTTATTCTTCCTCTCACACCCACCAACGACTATATATTGCGCACTTCAACGAAGGCCGAATTGAAAAGAGATGAAATTGAATATGCCTTCATTTCATCACATTTACGAGACTTCAGCAGGTGCATTTAGTGTTTACTCCAATCGCAAGAATATTGAGGTCAAACAGTTATGCAAACTAGACTAAAAATAAAAAAAATCGAGATAGGAAGGATTCACGAAATCTCAAGCTTGTTTTTGAGCTCTCCTCGAACTTAGGGTTTGTAAATCCAAGGATTCATCAACAACTTCAGACGTGGATATCTCCAAACAATTGCAAGATATACCACCTTGCAGGTGGAGCCCTCTTCTCAAACGATTACTAGCTATGGTTGAGGCTGTGAAGTTGAGGTCGAGGGGCGTGAAGATGAGGTGCATTCCATGCAAAGAATAGTTACAGGAGGTCATTGTACAATGTGATGGGTGCATGTATAGGTGATGGGTGATGAGCTTGAGTAGTAAATGGGCCCCAAAGGATTATTTGGATCTATCGACAGGCCTCAATGGATTACTATTAACAAGCTAATTCAAATTCAATGGTTGGTTCATCTACTGTTAACAAGTTATCGTGTGAATTAGAGTTTGAAATGAATTCAAGCAAATAGAATGAGAGAGGCATGCCAATAAAGGAGCACATAGATTAGGGTTTATCACCGGGGGTAATCCACACATGTGATGAGTAAAGAGTGACATGCAGACTAGAACAACCAGATAGATTGGTAGAGGGACAAAGGAGAAACAAGAGAATGCAGAAGGACTGACATGCTTAGAGGAGGAATTTTTTGTTTGCAATAGGAAAGGAAACATCAAGGAATCAAATCATGGAGTTATCCTAGCGCTGGTACCATTGTCAGACTAGGTATGAAAAAAGCGTAACTCCACTATTGTGATTTGCATTAACATGAGAGGTGCATAAATAAAATGAGAATGACTATTGGTATTCCCTAACGGGTGATTCTTCCTATCACTTACGACTCTCCATATTTACATTAATGTTACAATAACCCAATCCCAAGGATTATGTGTCCAACAATAATAAACACATGCTATCATATGAATTCTTGATTTGATGTGGAAAGATAAGGTTTCATAAGGCATGATGACATGGAGGTTTAAACTATATGTGATATCAACCTATTTGTATTGTGAGTTGGCCATGCATGAAATTGGAAATGAGTGGGAATTTATAAATGCCATATTCACACCTTGCCATATTTGGAATTTGTTAGGTATCATTCATTTGGTTTTGGACCGTGGAGAGATTAGCATAGTGTTGCATTTTGCTCCAGGAGATGGTATGTTCGTTGTTGCAACTATGAAGCTTATGCAACCACTTGGACTTGGAATCATATAAATATTGGTTTCTTCTTGTTGAGGTATGTACCACGCAGATTTAAGAGGATTACTGTAGCAAATTTGTTGTTAAATGAATTA
>JASDQU011248574.1:57105-72736 GCA_032191745.1 Picea mariana | reverse complement strand
GACTTCATAACAGGTCTACCCAAGGTCCAGGGTAAGGACTATATCTATGTAGTGGTCGACAAATTAACTAATTTTTCTCACTTCTATGCCATACTGACAAAGTATAGTGCAGTTTAGGTAGCCGAGCTTTTCTTTAGGGAGGTCTTTAGACTTCATGGGTTTCCGAAGAACATCGTCAGTGATAGGGACAGTCGGTTCATAGGGACATTTTGGAGAGAGTTGTTTCGGTTGGTGGGGACATAGTTGACACCTAGCACCAGTTATCACCCTTAGATAGATGGGCAGACCGAGATTGTCAACAAGTGGGTTGAAGGGTATTTGAGGAACTATGTAGGAGGACAATAGCGAACGTGGGTAATGTGGTTACATTTAGGAGAACATTGCTACAACAACACCTTCCACATGTCCATTGGTATGACACCCTTCTGAGCATTGTATGGATAATATTCTCCCACTTTGGTGGACTTGGTCTTAGAGGAGAGACTATCTCCCAAGGCCAAGGATTGGATCATAAAGAGTCAGGAGATTCTCAAGTTGTTGAAAGAGAACCTATAGATGGCGCAAAACCGATAGAGAATAAGTGCAGACAGGCACAAGATAGAGCGCAACTTTGAGGTTGGAGATTTGGTTTTCTTGAGATTCCAACCCTACAGACAGTCATATCTGAAGAAGAGTGGGGCCGAGAATCTCAAGCCTAGATTTTATGGTCCTTACAAGATCATGCACCGAGTAGGCAAGGTTTCTTATGAGCTAGAGCTTCCATAGGGGAGCAAGATTCATAACGTGTTCCACGTGTCTTGCCTCAAAAAGGCAGTGGGACAATTCATTAGCACATCAGAGGTGCTTCCCCTGTTGGATGAGGAGGGACAGTTGGAGTTAGTTCCGAAGGAGGTTTTTGAGTTCCGAGAGTGGAAAATAAGGAGCAGGGTCATCAGAGAGTGTTTGATCAGATGGAGAGGGCTTCCAGTGGAGGACACTACCTGGGAGAGCGAGCAGGTGTTGCAACACCTTGGAATGGTATTGCTTGAGGACAAGCAATTTTGGGAAGGGAGGACTGTAATTCCCCTTTCCAAATAGGATCTCTAGAGAGGAGGATTAATGGTCTAAACTACCCCGTTAGACTATAGCCAGGGCCAAAGAGGGGTAAACAGGGTTACTAGAGGTCACTCCAGTCACATGTGTTATATTCAAAAAGTGGCATTGAGCTAAAAAGGGTTAAAAGCACTTTTAAGTCATTATGAGGTAAAAATAGAAGTCAACAGTGAATTAGGGTTTCAATAGTGATTTAGGGTTTTGGAAGTCAATAGTGAATTAGGGTTTCAACATGATTTAGGGTTTTGGAAATCTATAAAGGAAGGGTCAGGGACCTAATTCATCATTATGTAGATTATGACTTGTCATTGAGGAGAAGAGGCGCATCTCAGGAGAGATAGTTCAGTGTATTCCAGGAGGAAGACACCAGTTGGATGATTTTGGTGTTGAAAGACACACCCTAGTCACCGGGAAGATCATCCAGGTCTTCCATCATTCTTCATTAAATCTGCAGTGCTCCCATATTCTGGGTATTATCTTTTAGTTGCTTATTTGTATTTAGGCTAAGATCCTTTTGTCTTTTGATCTAGCCGAGTGTTGTTATTTAATTTAGCCACAGTTGTTTATTTGTATTCTAGCTAAGATCCTTTGTATGTTGATCTAGTCGCATATTGTTAGTTTATTTAGCTGCATTCAGCCATTTTTGTAATCCACAGAGATATCATAATACAAACTTTGCAGTCCTTTGTCGTGTTTATTATTTGTATGATCATTTATATGTTGTAAACCCTTGATCCTACACACACATTAGCAATGTTTCCTAGACTATCCAAGTCAGGAACAGTACAATTAGACTATTTTTATTACTAGCAAAACCAACATAGATAGGATTAGGGCGTTGGTGCAGAATTGGAGAGTTAACTATCCAAGTCCACAAAATGAAACCTAGAAGTCATTAAAGAGTGTGTAAATCCATTTTCACAACTAGTGTGTCAGGAGACTCCTCTAACATAGAATTAAAGAATGAGGTTGCATTAGGGAAAGTAGGGTTATTACCCCTCTCTACATTTCTTGGTGTTTGCTAGACTACTTTGACTATACATGTATGGGGGTCTTGAAGTGCCTGAACTCTCTATGAGGTAGCACTCTCGAGGCTTCAAACTTAGTTTCCCTACCCATATGTGTGTTCAGAACTTCAACTATTTTCCTACTCATCGATTGTGATTTGGTAACCTTAGTGGCCACTCCTAGGTATATACATAGGTGATTGCAGGTGGGATATAATTGTGGTATCTAGTAGAGACATTCAATCATGGTTTTAGTTCCCTTGAAGGGTTCCTTCCTTAATAAAGGGTACTTGCACCAGTCATGGATGCTTCATGTAAATTATCATAATTTTTCTTCACACCTTCACTATCCAATCTTGTGGCGACTTCATCTCCCCCGGAGGGTTGGTTTTTGGAAGGCATCCTGATCCATTGGTTTTCTTGACTGTTTGCCTAGATTTGTTATGGGTGTTCTCTTTAGTTCCGATTTTACATTAGCCATAGGATAATTGTTATTTGGTCATAACATTTTTCATTCACTTTGGATGAGAAACGCTTCATTTCTCCCATCGACAATAAGAACTTGCACCTATCACGGAGGAACAACCACCTCTGAAGTGGTGAGAGATTGGAGACACAAAGTATAGAGAGCCAGACATAATGTCTAATGAGAGTGAGAAATTTGACGTTGAAGTGGTCAATGAGAGTCCTCCACCTCATTTTAACCATCATTTGACTAGTCCTAACAACCTCGTACTTGTCTAGGTTAGGGAGTTCTTTAGTGAACCTTTTTCCTTGTTTAGTCATTCTCACAACATGTTGGGCCTAGGTGTTGTTTCCATTGTGCCTACAACTTCTAGCCCATTGACAAGTTTTATAGGGGCACCTGAGTGATGTCCACATTGTTGTCCCTTAGTGTCATTGGACCTACATCATCCATGCCCATTTCATCAGGTGTTTCCATTTGGGGGAGGTCGACTGTATATGATTTTCCTTTTGTGAGTCTACCTGAAATTAACACTCCCATAACATCTATTGTGATTCCCACATCTATATCTCTATCCATTGGGGCCTAGACTTGGCTTCAATTTTGGGAGTGGAACTTCTTTCACCCCTAATATCCCTATATGTGGCCTAAGGATTCCAAATGTTGGTTTTTTCTTCGGTTGGAATATGTCTAGTGGATTTTGGGTTGTTACTAGTCAGTCTGGGGGAAAAAGTGTTTTGGGAGGATTTAACATCCCATGGGGTAGTACATTGATTCCTGGTAGCTCTATCCCTTCACCATTTACCTCCATCCTCGGGGGAAATCCCCTTGGGGGAACTTTTGGTCTAGGGAGTAGCAGACCTTCTAGTTATACCATTGTTCTTGGGAGTAATCCCCCTACGGGAAATTATGCTTAGTTTGGTGGCTACCCTTTTATCTGTTCATATAATTTTGGAAGTTTTTTAGGGGCTAGTTTTGGTTGGGGGAGTATTTTTCCTATAGGGTGCATATCCTCTCCTAGAGGTAAACCTTTTGGGGGAATGTACAATCCTTTTCTCCCTAGAGGTAATCTTGCTAGGGGCATGTTTGGTCCCAAGAGTAGTCACACTCCTTGGAGTGATTCCATTTCTAGGGGAAATCACCCTCTTGGAATCCCTCCTTCATTCGGAAACACTCATATAGGGGGAACAAGGCTCATCCATGCATCAGGATTTTTGTCATCCATCCCACCTTCCTTTTCCAATAAATTGTTGCCTCTTTTGGTGACATTATAATTTCCATATTTCTTGTGTTTGACAAATTACCTCATTCTCCATGATCTATTATGGCTGGGCATACCTGCAAAGATACCATTTTACATGCCAAAGTTCGATGGTAATCCCAAAGAAGACACATCTATGCATATCATGACTTATCATTTATGGTTTTCATCTAACTCCTCAATGGATGATAGTATGCGGTTGCATATTTTCCAACGATCCTTGATAGGAGGTGCCGCTAAGTGATACATATAACTTAAGGGCGCTTCCTTATCTAGCTTCAACAACTTGGATATGGTGTTTTTGACTCCTTTTAACCTTCCCATTAGGTATGAGACTGAGATAGATCTCTTGACATCTCTGCGCCAAGACACATCCACTCACATTTCCAATCATATTCACGAGTGGAGACGAAGGCGTATAATGATCAAAGACAAAATTTATGACCAACTCCTTATGGAGTGGTTTACCAAATCCCTCTTTCCACCTATTTCCAAGGATATTTCTATGGCATGGGTGGCTTCCGAGGAGAAATCCATCTTTCATTCCCATCATTTAGATCTTATATATTCTCAGCCTAGAAGTTTTTATGATATCATCCCACAATCTGTGAGGCCATCGATAGATCCACATAGACCAAACCTAGGACCCCATGCTGATGGTGTTGTTGGTTCTATTTTCAATGCATCTGTGGGATAGTTATCTAGTCAGTTGGGTAACATGAAAATTTCGTCAAACCCACTGAATGCTAAGCCCATCACCCAAATTGCTCAGGATCCTGCTCAACCCTCCTAGGTGAATTTAGAGGAATCTAGGAAACCGAATAACCCTCAGCAACATGGGGGGAATAATAATAATAATAATAATAATTATTATTATTATTATAATTATGAAAGTGGAGCCCCTTAAGCCCAAACCAATATTGGGAGAGGCACCAAGGAGAAGAAGAAGAGTGGTTCCCATGTAGGAAGGATGAAATCCATCGCTACCTTTCCAAACAGAAGGCTCTGCAATAGCTTGTTGTTTTTACTCATCCCTTCCCCCCAAGCCTCAACAAATGGTTGCATCAGATCATGTCCCTCCACAAGGGGGAATGGAAGGTATCCCTTAGTTTGAGGGATCATCCTCAACCACAAATATAATGACGTTTGATCAAATGGTTTCCTTAAAAACCTGATCCAACAACTATGATACCCCCAAGGTAGGTCTTTCAAATAAGTATCCAACTTTCTCTTCCCAGCCTAGTGCCCCTCTCTAGATAGAGAAGCTATCGTTTGACACATTGCTTTTCCCACCTAAGGGTGTTCTTCGATGCATGAAACACAATCCCAACACATAGGTCACCCACAACTACAATATTGTGGAAGACTTGGCCCAGGCACCATGTGTCATGTCTGCTCTTGAAGTTTTCCAAGGATGCCCCATGCAACAAAAGACACCAAAATTCTAGCAAAGGAAAAGCATTTCTTCAAATGGCGAATTATTGAAGCCATTGAAATCCTCAAGCATCCTAACAACCTGAACATAGACAATGGTCTATAAATCAGCGAGATATGGATTCCTTTGATCCACGATAGTTGTATTAGCTAAAAAAGTTGAGGTGTGTCCTTGTTACCCCGATTCTCCTAATTTTCTTCCCTTCTCTTCTTAGTTCTTCCACTTCCCACTCTCTAGTTTTTTCCCGTCGTAGTACTTTCTTTTTAGTATTTTAAAATCAATTTCAGTAGATTGTTCTTATTAATTAATAATAACCTAAGTACTTAAATCAATTTTAATAACTCTTTAATTAACATAAAATATCTAAAATTTTAATTCTAATACTTTGGGTAATAAGATTTTTACATAGTAGGATTATTTTGTTTAGTCCTTCCCCTTAATACCATTTTCTAGGGTTACTTAGTACTTTTAAATAACATTAATTTATAACCTTAGCAATTTCTCTAGTAAGAATAACATTATAAAACCCTAAAATACTCTTATAACATCGTCAATATTATTAATCTAAGACTTTTTATTTTTAAGCACTTTTTAAAATATTACATTAATTATCACCTAAATTCTTAAAAAACACATAGTATACTATTAATATTATTACATAGTACAAACCCTAAAAAAAACTCTTATAACATCGTTAATATTATTACTCTAAGAATTTTTATTTTTAAGCTCTTTTAAAAATATTACAATAATTATAACCTAAATTCTTAAAAAGCACATAGTATACCATTAATATTATTACATAGTACATTATCATTATCATGACTAGTACATATTAAACATTAAATAATATTGATTTACTTTATTACTTAAACTAATATTATCTATTACCAACCCTAAGAACTTAATACTAATTTTATTATTAAATGCTAATTTAGGGATTTTTCTTTAATACTTTATAATATTAATAACGCTATTACCATTAATTCTAATAACACAATTTTCAACAATAATATCAATATTCAATTATATACTAAAACCTTAAAAAAATAATTATCAACAATAATATTAAGAATTAATTAAATATTAAAATAGTTGCATTAATTCAATTTTAGGGTTTCATAAAGCTGACTCCTATGGTTTCCTCACTCTATATTTAGGATTTTGTATTTATTTATGCTCATCTGTTTCTTTTTTACTTAGGATTTTAGTCCTCAAGATGGGTCGTGATATGGATTCAAACTGTCGATTTTTGAATGATAATACTCTGGTTTCTCCGAATATCCCTAAAAGAAATATTTTTTGTTTGCCATAAGTGGGGTGGATCCCTCAAAAACTAGTTTGATTGCATTTGACATGGACTAGGCTCATAATCAGCTTCCCCACTAGCTTTCTTTCCAAATCATAGTGAGAGTACTTGGGAAGAGCATCTTTTGCATAGTCATTGATTAAAGTGCATCATCTTGCATCATATCCATGTCATGTTGGAAATACATTGGCTCTCCAAAGATCGACCTATCTCACACCATGTTGAAGGATTTTGATGGACACATGTTTAAGCCTCATGGTATTATTGTTGCATTTACCATTGGGTTAGGTGGAAAGACTGTCTCTGTTGAGGTGGAGGTAGTCGATGCTCTGTTGGAGTATAATTTGCTACTTGGATGCACCTTTTTCTATGATATGAATATGGTTGTCTCATTCATCTTTAGGGTCTTTCAATTTTATCACCAAGGAAAGATCGTAACGATTGATTAACTTGCATTTTGTACCCCAGACCTTAGACCCAATGTGGGTTCCAACATACCCTTTGTTAGTGATTCACATAACGCTTATACAAGTGTTGGTGTGGGGATGTTAAAATAATCCTCTCTAATGGGTACATTTCCCCTTCCCTTTCCACCTCCTGCTACAACTTTCTCTTTGATCAATATGATCTCTTCATTTATCGGTGGATCCCTCAGGTCTTTCGATCCTTGGGTGGTTTCCTGTCGTAAGGAAGTTGAGTCTTACAGAGCCAGTATGTCACTCATAGAGGCTAATATTTCCTACCTAGTGATCTCATTAGTGTCAAATGATATTGGTAAACACCTTCATTGTTAGGGACCTAACCTCCCTAACCCCTCACATAGATAAAATGATATATTTTCCAAGTAATAAAGGAAAAAATTAGTCAATAAGGCCTATTTAATAAATATGAACAAATCAATGTAAGAAGGCCTCATATAAGCTTCCATTTCTAGAAGTATCTTCATCTAGAATGTTTTTTAGAAGATAGAATTAGTATAAATAAGAGTAGGAGGCATGAGAAAGTTTTGTCTTGAGAATTATTATAATAGATCTCTGCTCTGTTGGAGGTTTCCCCCTCGAAGAGACAACTGAACATTGCTTTCTTTGAATAAAGGTATTATTTCTAGTATTGCTCTTCTCAATATTTTGTTGTTCCATTGATATCTACTGAATATTCTTGTTTCTGCATATTATATTACATCTAGTACTTTACAAGTGGTATCATAGCACTTTCCTTGGAAAGAATCGTGGTTAAATGTTTTTCTAGGGTAGAGACGTGTATTGTCAATGTCTTTAAAGCATAGAGATCTGTTGTTCAATGGGTAAAATTGTGGTGGGGAAGACTACACATAGGAAATACAAATGGTTTCATGGGCTTTCCTAGAAACCAAAGTTTCTTCCTTGTTGGAAACCTCTGTAACCCTTGTTGGTACCCCTCAAGTAGTACTGCATCAGAGAGAATTTGTACACAACCATCACTCCCACGTACTGATATGTATATCAGGAGTTCGCTAGGTCTCTTGAAACCAACCCTAGATCAGTTTATCGACCACATGACTTCTATAATTCCACAGAGAACAAAACTTGGGAAGATACCCTCTAGTACCTAGGTAATCAGATAGTACAACTAAGGGTATAGTCAAGCCTCCTTAGTTGGTGCCCCGGGAAATTGGTCCAAGTACTATTATTCAACCCCACACGTATATCAGAGAGCTATAGCATAGGGAAAAATCTTGTCCATAGGAACCCTGTAAACCTTATATAGGGGAACAGACTAGATAAGGAAAAAAAAGTACATTCTAGCTGCACAACTTCACCTCTTGCATTCTAGCTACAAAATTACTATGAATTTTTTCCTATTAAGAATTTGGGCATTTTGACACTGCAATATTATTCATATCAGAGTATAACTCCATGAGTAAAATAAAATAAAATAATTGACTCCTTCCTGCACCATTATTTGAGACCTATCCCATTAGATTCCTCTATTTTCCCTAATCACAGTGGTGCCTATCATTTTCAAGCCTTTTTTTTCCCGTGGACCCGACCCCTTCTTGACACCCTTATTTGGCACTTATCCTATTGGATTCCTCTCTTTTCCTTGATCGCAGTGGTACCTATCATTTTCAATCCTTTTTTCCCCATGGACCCGACCCCTTCCTGACACCCTTATTTAGCACTTATCCCATTGGTTTCATGTTGTTTCCCTTATTGTAATGTTATATATCACGTATACACCTTTTTTTTTGGCGGACCCACCCCTCATCTCCTAATGGTCCCCACTTGCCAAGATGAAACCAATTATAAATTGAATAATGAAATTACTACCATTCATGCCCAAATGGATCACATCCAGGAACAACTCTCTAGTTGAATTAAAGAACTCCACTCCTCTTTCCAAAAATTCATATCCAAGGGTCCTTCCTCCTATAGAACAAACCCCCAAGTCAAAGATGTTGACTCTTACAATCCTTTGAACTTTCATTCCAATCATGATCCTTGTCTTCCTAGGGTTGAGGTGAACACATTTTATGGCTCAGATCTAACAACCTTGGTCACTTAGATGGAACACTATTTTTCCCCGTATGGAATTACCAATGACTTGACCAAGATTTGTTACGAAGTTCTGTATTTAGATATTTAAAATTGGAAATGGTGGCAATGGCATAGAAATGCATGCCAAGGGCATGTTGCTTGGACACCATTTGTTGTTGATTTGTATGAATGATTTGACACAGAAACCCACCATTTAGGTTGTTTGACTCAGTTGAAACAATCTCGAACAATAGAAGATTTTATTGTTGCCTTCGAGCACTTGGATTTCTAAATAGAGGGTATGAACAATGCCTTCTTCTGGGAATGCTTTATCAGTCGCCTCAAGGATGAAATATGAGCCCAGGTCCTCATGGATCACCCCCAAACTTGTTTGGAAGTAACTAAATGCACCAAGGAAGCACAACAGGTCATATTTTCCCATAAAAAAAAGCCCTCTTTTATTCCCCACCCTCGACCCCCCAATCCTGCACCTTTGGCCACTCCTATGAAGGTCCAAAAATTAAAATGAGTGGAAATGGTTGAATTTCAACTCAAGGGTCTTTTCTATAATTGTGATGATAAATAATTTCCTAGGCACAAGTGTAAAGAAAAAAAACTTTTTATGGCCATTTCAGAGGATGTTTCTAATGAATATGCTGAGGTTTCTCTTGAGTTAGCAATACCCCAAGAAGATGATATTACACCACCCTCTAATCCTCCCAAAGTTGGACCACTAATTTCGCTAGATTCTCTCACTGGTTTTTCTTCTCCCCAAACCCTCAAATTGATTGGTTACATTAACAATAGGAAAGTCATCATTTTAGTTGATAGTGGAAACACTCATAATTTCATTGATCGATGCCTTTCACAATAAATCAATTGTTATATCTATTCTATCAACAATTTTCAAATCATTATTGCCAATGGTGGTTTCATGAAATGTGGGCGACATTGTGAAAATGTGCACCTACAATTTGGTTGGTATAAATTGAAATCTCACATGTTTGCTATTGACATGGGTGGTTGTGACATTGTGCTTGGTGCTGAATTGCTACATAATCTACGCCCCATAACCATGGATTTTAAGGATTTGACTATGCCATTCCAACAGGAAGTCCAACAGTATAAATTCCTAGGAATTACAACAAACTCTCTAGAGATCATCAGTTCCCACCGCATGGAAAAGTTACTCAAAAAAGGTAATTTTGGCATCATTTCCCAAATCCATTCCATTCAAGTATTTGAGACTCCCTCTTTGCACCCCGACCTTCAATCTATCCTTTCCCAACATCACACTATTTTCCAAACTCTCCATGGCCTTTCCCCCTCACACGACAACCATCACCATTACATTCCTTTAATTTTAAGCAGTCTTCCTCTCAATGTGGACCCTTATCGCCATACCTTTTCTAAAAAAATTGAAATCGAGAAAATTGTCCAAGAATTGATAGAAGCAGGTGTTAACCATCCTAGTACCATCCCCTATTATTCCCTTGTTTTCATGGTCCTCAAGAAGGAAGGCACTTGGTGCATGTGTCTGGATTTTCATACCCTCAACAAACTTACCATCAAGGAGAAATTTCCCATTGCAGTCATAGATGACCTTCTATATGAACTCAGTGGGGCTCAATACTTTACCAAAATTGACCTTTGTTCTGGATACCACTAGATACATATGAAAGAGGAAGTCATTCCCAATACTACATTTCACACTCATTAGGGCTGCTATGAGTTCTTGGTCATGCCCTTTGGTCTCTGTAATTTCCCCTCCACTTTTCAAAGTCTCATGAATCATGTCTTTCGTCCTTTTCTCTATCACTTTGTGTTAGTATTCTTTGATGATATTCTCATCTATAATAAAACTTGGCAAGCCCCATCTCACCAATGTGGATAAGTTCTCCATCTCCTCTCGAAGAACAAACTTTTCCTCAAATAGTCTAAATGTGATTTTGGCATCTCTGAAGTTGGGTACCTAGGTCATATTGTTGGAAAGGATGTTGTATGGGTGGATCCTAAGAAAATTGAAGCTATGTAGAATTGGCTTTGGCTTAAAATGATTAAAAGTATATGTGGTTTCCTAAGTTTAACAAGATATTATCACAACTTTGT
Source organism: Picea mariana (assembly GCA_032191745.1). Taxonomy (NCBI): domain Eukaryota; kingdom Viridiplantae; phylum Streptophyta; class Pinopsida; order Pinales; family Pinaceae; genus Picea; species Picea mariana. Next base: position 61,541 of record JASDQU011248574.1, on the reverse strand, counting down.
TCATAATTATGGAAAAATCATGGCTCCTCTAGAAACTCTCTTTAAAAAGAATGCTTTTAGTTAGACTCCAACCATTGACTAATCCTTCCAAACCTTGAAAGAAGTTATGTGCACTACTCCTATACTGGACCTACCTGAATTCACCAAGACCTTGGTTTTGGAATGTGATGCATCAGGGAGGGGAATTGGGGCAGTCCTTATGCAATATGGATGACTTTTGGCTTTCACCAACAAATAATTGTCGGAGAGACATTTGGGCCAATTGATCTATGAAAAGTAAATGTTGGTTATTTTTCATGCAATGGATCTATGGCACCCTTATCTATTGGGATGATGCTTACAAATTAAAAAATATCTTCAAAGCCTCAAATACTTCATGGATCAATGGATTTCATCTCTAGAGAAAAAAAATTGGGTGACCAAGTTGTTTGGATATGATTATGAGATCATTTACAAGAAGGGAAAATAAAATGTGGTGTTTTATGCTCTTTCTAGGAAATATGAAGAAGAAGGGTCCCTCTTTTCCCTCTCATTCCTTATTTCCAACTAGATCTAGGCTATTCATCGAGAATAGTTGCAAGACCCCAAAATTTATAGCCTAATCCAATGACTAGAAAAATATCCCCAAACTACTCAAAGGTACTCTTGACACAATGAAGAGTTTAGCTATAAAGGTTTCCTATAATTAGTCAAATAGTCAACCCTTAAATCCATGGTGCTATATATGTTTCATGCTTCGCCTATGACAGGTCATTCAGGTTTTACCAAAAATTATGAATGGGTCAAATATTCGTTCTTTTGGGATGGTATGAAATAGGACATCCACACCTTTGTGGTCGAATGTGATATCTGTCAACACAATAAAGGGTGAGTTTTCCAAACCTATAGGCACACTCCAACCACTTCCACTTCCACCTACTATTTGGACAGATATTTCTATGGATTTCATTATTGGCTTACACAAATCAGGAAATAAGTCAATCATCATGGTTGTAGTCGATCGTCTTTCCAAATATTCTCATTTTTTTTCTCTTTAAAACCCATTCAAAACATCTGTAGTGGCTCAATTGTGTATGGATAATATCTTCAAACTCCATGGAATGCCTCATTCTATTGTTTATGACCAAGATTCAAATTTTACCAACAATTTTTGGCAATAATTATTCCGGCTCTAGGGAACCCAATTTCATATCAACACAACCTATCATCCCTAGGATGATGGCCAAATGGAAGAGGTCAACAAATGTTTAGAAACATATTTGAGGTGTTTTGCATTCGACCGAAAATGTCAGTGGGTTCAATGGTTACCACTAGTTGAATGGTGGTACAACACCTCTTAACATACTACTACTTGCCTGACTCACTTTGAATCAATGTACGGATAGAAGACACCATCCATTAGCCCATACATGATGGGTGTATCAAAGTTTCAATAGGTTGAATGCAATCTTAGAGTCTGCATGACCATTCTCTGTACTCTCAAAGAAAATTTTTTCATCGCTCATAACTGCATGAAGAAACAAATAAATCATGGTCATTCTAAACGTCAATTTGTTGAAGGGGACTAGGTGTTTCTCCATCTACAACCGTATAATCAGAATTCACTAAAATCCCAATATTTTCATAAACTTTCCCCCAAATTTTATGGTCCTTATACTATTCCCAAACACATGAAACTAGTGGCATATCAGTTATACTTGCCTAGTCACTCCAAGATACATCTTGTTTTTCATGTCTCATGCCTGAAGAAAGTGATTGACACTAAGTTACACACCCATATCAATCTACTAGAGTTGGATGAAGAAGGTTCCATTTGGTTGTAGCCACAAGCTGCATTGGACTAGCATGAGCATCGTCTCCATCAATGCACCATCAAGGAAGTTTTAGTTCAATGGAAGGATACTCCACCAGAAGATGCCACCTAGGAGCTGACTACCATTCTGCAACAATTTACTTATATTAAGCCTTATTGAAAATGATCTTTTTCAAGGGGAGGGGCAATGTTAGGTTACCTAACCTCCCTAACCCCTCATGTAGATAGAATAATATATTTTTCATGTAATAAAGGATGACATTAATCAATAAGTTTTATTTAATAAATATGAACAAGTCAATGTAAGAAGACCTAATAGAAGATTCCAATTATATAAATATGTTCCTATAGAATGTTCTTTAGAAGATATAATTAGTATAAATAAGAGTAGGAGGCATGATAAAGTTTTTTCTTGATAATTATTGTAGTAGATCTCTGCTCCACTAGAGGTTTCCCCCTCGAAGAGGCAAGTGAACATTTCTTTCTTTGAATAAAGGAATTATTTTTGGTATTTCTCTTCTTAATATTTTGTTGTTCCATTGATATCTATTGAATATTCATGTTTCTACATATTATATTACATTTAGTACCTTACATCCATCCTAATATGGAGTGTGATCATCCCTCTCTTCCTGCACGGGTTGTTGACTCTCCGAGTTCACATGATTTCCTAGATACTGAGCTACCTTCCAAGAGGTCATCCTTGATGTCATGGATTTCATAGATAAGCCAATGGATGAGGTGACACATCGATCATCTTTTCTTGATTCAGAACCGATGAGAGTTAGCACGATGAGTCTTGATCCAGGATTGGGGGAATTTGTCAGAGTATCCTGTAGAGCTCCCAATTTTTGTGGGTTATCCTAGCCCAAAAAACCACTCAATATGAGTATCTTTGACTACTAAAATTCATTACTATATGATGTTCCCCCGACATGGTGAGCCATATGATGCTAGAAATGGCTCATGAGTTCATCAATGTCAATCAAGATCCTTGTCCTAAGACTAGGCATGGGATATAGTTTGCGTAAAGCGTCCGATGTGTAGTTCCTTGTACATTGATGTGTGGCGTGAATAATTTTTTTTTACATATATCATATCCAAAAAATCCAAAAACATTTGTTTTTTTAGATTTCACTACACGTTTTAACCCCAAGTCTAGTATTTCTAGATGTGTTTTATAGGAATCAATGATGTTTTTAGTGACATTTTTATATGGTGAAATCCATTGTACTCAAGGTATGGCTTTTGAATTGACATATAGGGATATGTTTTTCCTTCCATCCATGATTTTCATTATTATCCATCCATTCTGTTGATATCATGCCTTAGGACTGATCCCATTAGGATGTGGAATTATCCTTTCCTTTTGCACATCATAACCTATACAGTAGTTCCTACCCTCCATGGGCACCCTATTTACTTCCTAAAATGCCATTTGGTGCCCATGCTATGTGTTAGGACTGGAAGTCACCCCTGGATTTCTTTAGAAGTAAGCCCAGTACCCATCAGTTTATATGTCACAGTGAATAGTTTTAGAGGGTGGTCTAGATCCAGTCCCAAGATTATATTGCTTTAAATAAAAAAGATGGGTTTGTGCGCATATACAATTGAGGTCTTGATCTAAATTTAGTCAGTAAGTTTGCATAGTGGTGAGTAGGAAGAAGAGCATGAGGAGAAAATGTGAATGATTTCTATGGACATCTAGTTTTCTAGCCGCCTATAGAGGAAAATTTCCAGATGTAAGATCCTCTTAGATCTGAAAACTTCAAGAAACTAAAAAACATTGCAACAATACTACAATAAAACCTACATTACATTACAATAATAACACTCGACTGGATCATCCATGCCCAAGTTTTCAGAATCAAAGGAAAAATAAATGAAGGAGAAATTGACTTCCATTAAACAAGAAGTCTCAAGTGATAATACACAACCAGAGAACTAGAGGCCTCATAAAAACTTTACAATCGGGAGCATAGCTCTACCATCAACACTAAAAAAACATGAGAACAACTCCTATATACTCAAAGAAAAACCATAGCAATAAGTTTGAGCTTCGCATTGAAGGCATTATGTCTACATTATTCCTAGCAAACTGTGCATGTAGTCTTCTGGTCAGTCGTGAACTTTAGTTAGACGCAATCGCGTTCTAGAACGGGCCTACAAATGAGTTGACCAACTAACAGTCCTTTGCTAGAGTTTCCATTTATGGTGGAAATGATGTTCAACCACCACCAACTTCTTTAATAACTGCTTCCTCAGGATCAGAAAGACCCAAGTTAGCTTTGCATTTGTAGGACATGGCGACATCTTCATCGTTGTTTGAGCTTTGTCGGATTGCCTACGGGGGATTAATGCAGGCGGACATGGACGAGGATTTGGCAAGGACGATGGGTACGATCGAGATTGTTGGGTATGTGTTATATTCTTTGCATGTGTGTGTGTGTGTGGGTGCGTCAGATACGACAACTGCGTCTGACGATCCCTACACCTAGATTAAATTTTTTTTTGGGCGGTTTTTGCTATTTTTAGCGGATTTTGCTATTTTTAGCTGATTTGTAAATTAATCCCGGATTAAGGGATTAGGGTTTTGGTATCTACAGAATACCTAAAAACATTG
>JASDQU011248574.1:0-24483 GCA_032191745.1 Picea mariana | reverse complement strand
TTATTGTTTCAACCAATAGAAAGAATTTTACTCTATGTATGATATGAGCTTGTACCCAATTAGAGGCCATATTTATCAACATATTTTTTGAACTCTTGTTTAGAATGATTGATGTATGATGATTCTTTCGTTGCATGTATTTTTTTGTAGACAAATTAGGTACTGACATGATTTTATAATCACTCCACTGACCTGATTTCCTAATCACTCTCATCTCTTTCTTTTGTGACACATCTAAGTTAATGTGCCTTAAATTTGCATCACCTTGAAATGCAATCTTGGCCTTATTCGATGATGAACTCAAAAAGTGGATAAACACTAATTTAGCCTTAAACATTTGTATTATTGTTGCAAATATTAGGATGCAAATGTCAATGTTGGAGTTGGCAGTGAGGAATACAAAGGGTGTAATCTCAATGTTAATATTGCCCCTCTCCTATAAATATTTAAAGGGTTCTAACCCAATGGAAGAATATGTCTTACAAGCAAGGAGTTGGTGGTTAGATTCCATCATGCCCTGTCATAAATTAACATATGATGTTGTAGTTTATCTTTAAGAATTTGGTTTTTATGTGGATTTAGCTCAATGAAAAGATTTTTTTTTATAAATTGATCTATATGTTATCCCTAAAGAGATACAAGTGATATAGTCTATTGTGAGACACATATATTTCCATTCTATATTGTCTCTAGAGAGACCTCGCTTAGAGACAATACATAAGTTTCCTTTTATATCAAATTGAGATGATGTAGTCATTTATTGTCTCAAATAACATCTCAAAACCCCCCTCTATGTTGTAGTGTAAGAAAATTTGCAATTTTGCAACGACAAATCCATTCCCTCACTAATGTACAGTGTGATAGCAATAATATTACCATTTCAATAAAAAATCTATAATTCAAGAGGTAAATACATTGAGACTTATCACTTTATTAGAGATTTGATATAATAGGCCCACTATATAGTTAGCGGAAATAATATAATAATAAGGGGTAGTTAGGATAGACCCCTAGGAATACTCATGAAAAAATATAAATACATATGAGTATCATTGTATTGAGATGTGATGGATTATTAGTAATATAGCAAACATGGCTTGTGGAATGATCCCTTCCATGAGTAATTGATGGTGTTTCCCTACCTTAATGTTCCTCTCTACATTCTTGTGTTGTTTATGGTGTGAATGCATTTGGTATTTCTGAATTTAAAGGCTTATTCTTAATCTTAAGAATTCATTTTATCTTATATTTACAAAGATTTTCTATAAGTAGTATTAGATCTTTTTCATGGGCACAAAGTGGAAGATTTTTTTTTCTTTTTCCATATTTTTCAAAGGAAAAAGTGCACAATGAAATTCAAACTGATTTCTAATTTTTTTTGTAAAGAATATGAAGAAACCAACGGTATATTTGGGTCTCTCTCGAAAAAAATACCCAAGTTCAAAAATAAAATCATCCAAATTGATGTCCAAGAAATGGAGTTATCATTGATTTAAAATCCATATATTTAGGGTCTTTTTGGTGATGGTCCCATGGATTGAAGAACCAATGTCTTTAGATAGAGTGACCATATTTCAGTTAAATTAGTGTTGGTAAATATAGAGTGTCTATGACATTTCATAATTGTGGTCATAATAGCCAATTAGAGAAACTTATCATTGAAGTTATGTTCATTTTAACTTAGTTGAGAAGTATCGTAGAAGTTATGTTCATTTTAACTTAGTTGAGAAGTGTCATAGAATTTGTGTTCATTTTAACTTAGTTGAGAAGTCTCATAGAATTTATGTTCATTTTAACTTATTTGCATCAATCCTTAGTGATAAAAAAGCCTCCATTGAAAATTAATTTATTTCTTTAAAACCCTAGTTCTATTTTTGGGTTATAACAAGAAAGATGTATTTTACATGGAAAGATCATCGTCCTGGTATTGAAAAATACATAAAGGGTGCACATTCATTGTGGAAACATCATTGAATACTTAGGCTATACACAGGTTTAAAATATGAAGCTTCTATACGGTAGGATTTTCTTAATTTGAATAAGATAAATGTACTTTTAAATTAAGCATATTAGCAAGTATTTTCGAATAGGTAGTCTCATGTTGGAGAAAGGATACAAAGAGTACCAAGGGTTTGTTTTCATGTACAAAATTCCTATTATGGATTTATTGATGTATTCAATAGGAAAATCTTATAATTTCTATAGACCTTACTAACAAGCATAATTTCAATAGTGTTAATTTGGCTAAGAGATTACAAGTTCCCAAAATTATATTCAAAGCACATAGGTTGAGGGGGAGAATGTTAACATTTTTAAAGATTTCAATATTACCATGGATAAATATGTGTTGCATGCATATTTTTGTGTTATAGATATGGATGATGTTGATATATTTTTAGGATATCCTTGAACGGACTTGGTTGGTATAGTTAGTATTAATGTGCGAAAGAAGTTTTTGAAACTTTGGTATAAGAAAAAAAAAGTACATTGCAAGATAATTCTCTGACTAAACAAGAAGGGTCTAAGGTGTCACAAGAAGAAGCTTGTGTAGGAAAACTAATTGCAGTACCTACCGACACATTGGATGAAGAGTCCAGGGTTGAATCAAAAGCAAAACCTATAGAAGCACATGAATAAAATCCTCGGGAAGGCCATAAAAAGGAAGAAGAAGCTAAGGATCTAAATGAATCAAATTAACCACATGTTCGCAAGAAAACAAAAAAGAAATGATAGATAATCTTATTATATATCACCCCCAAAACCACGTGTTGAACATGGATAATTCTAAGGATTAAATTTTATCTCAAATTGTAGAAACCTTGGCGAATATTACTAGTCCTTAATATGCAAACTGTAAATTGTTTGGAAATACTTTTGTAAAAATATTAAAATTTCTAAGGGTTTTATATAGCTTCTATAAAATTTGGGTGAATCATTTTTAGAAAAAATGGAAAGTGGAAAATACTTTTTTGGGAAAAAAATATGGAAAAATATCCCATGGGTGATATAAAGCCCCTAAAATTTTCTATGGTGTCGAAGAGTCAAAGAGAGAAGAATTTGTAGTTTTTGTTGTTATATATCACCACCCACGCCACCTAGAGAAAAAAAAATCATCAGGGAAAGGGCATGATTGCCAAAAAACTTATTATGAACGAACATAAAACCAGAAAGACAACCAGTATGGATGCACATGGAGATATCATAGTAGCACAGGGGCAATATGGGACCCAAGGAGCAACAAGAATCATTCTCAAGGAGGAAATGCTATATATTTGTACCCCATGTCCACATTTCACTAAGATAGATGGATGCTTGTGCATGGTACCAATTGACTACATTATTTACTAGGTTATATTATATATGCATTATTCTAAAAGTTTGGGGATGAAATATAAGAAGGTGGATGCAATGTAATGTATCTAGGAAGGATAATATAGATAACTAAAGAGGTACCCAAGGGAATAATGAATGTAATGTGATTATAATTATGGAGCAAGTCTACTTGTTAGTTGGTGGGTAACAAATAGGCCAAATAATAATAAGGGGTAGTTGGCATAAAACCCTAGGAGTACTCATGAGAAAGTATAAATACACTAGTATCATTTTATTGAGATATATTGAATTATTAGTAATGTAACAAGCATGGTTTGTAGAGTGATTATTTCCATAAAGAGTAATGATGATATTACCTTACCTTAAGGGTTTTCCTCTACATTCTTATATTATATATGTCTTGAATACATCTAATATTTATGAAATTAAATATTTAATCTCAAACTTATATATCTACCAAAATTTACTATAAATAGCAATAATACCATTTAAATCTGTCTGACCTACACATATAGAGACTTTATAACTTTATCAGAGATTGGATATAGATCCGTATTTAATATTCTAATACATTGATAATTAGTTTTTAAAAGTTTAATTTTCCATATGGATTTGTTGCCTTTAAAAAAAATTGAGAAGAGAAAGCAATAATTATAGGGTGGTCAATATCCACCATGTTATGCAGCATTGAACATTGTGAAGAGTTGTATATAGGTCATTCGATCTCAAAAGAATTAAGAACCAACAACCTATACATCACCCACTGCAACATTCAATATTACATAGCAAAGTAGATATTGCTCACCTAAACATGGGGAAGAACTCTTAATTACAAATAAGTTAATTCGTACATACATACAAACAATATATACATTTAAGAGTGAAATAAATGTTTTTCGTTCATGCAAACATGAAATACTTAATTTTTTATATTGTCTGTGGTCCAATAAGCATGCACGTCGGAGGTTTTAAGAACAACTGTAATTGTGTTTTGAATCGAATTTTAGGCCAATTGTGGTGTCAAATTTTACAACTTTCATTGTGATATTTGTTAATCTATGAGAACAAAATTGTTACAATGAATCTGCAGATAGAGGAGGGACTTTGCCCATAAAGGTTATTGTTTAAAATACAAACACAACTCTTGTTAAAATATGCCTTTTTATTGACAAATTTCATCAATATCATATGAAAAAGTTACTGTAAGGAATGCGTAAGTCGTCAATGCACAACATAGAATGCTAAGAAAGAATCCAATGCCTGCCCATATAGAAACATACGATAGAAAACAAAGAAATTTCCAATACATGCGGAGTCCTACCGAATGTGAAGAGAAACAATAGAATTTATACTCACCATCTGTCTTTTCTTCTTATTTTGTTTTGGCTTGTCTTTGAATATGAATTTGATAATTTATAATTCATACAGGACTGTTTTTAATAGACTTGAATTCACAGAGAAGATGGTGACCACAGAAAAAAAACATTAAAAGTGAAACAGCATCAGTGTTGTGGCCCGTGGGTGGTTTGCCCATTAATGTATTTATTTGTCTACATGCTGCAGCAGGAAACGATGTTTTGTCCCCACGAAACAGAAGCTTTAATTTCAATGGGTGGAATAAGATATGATTTCACTACAGTGCACTCCAAGCATACGGAACTGTCACTACAACCGTGATGAGTGCTGGCAGTTATTTGCAGGTCGGTATGTCCGTCCGCTCGGCCCGCCTTGGATTCCTTTCTTCTTTGCTTCAGTTCAGAGAAAGTGGCCTGCATCCACTGGAAGCAGACGAACAATGGGGCTCTGTGACATATTTGTATTCACTCCCTGCAAAAGTCCCTACTGCTCTCATCCCAAATGGAAAAAAATATCAGAGACACAAATTTGGAAATTATCCCTCTGCCAATGATGCCTAGAAAATCAAATAACTACTAAAGACAGAAGAATACGTCCAAGAATGAAAAAAGCTTTAAAAACTTGTATATCTTCCAGAAGAAAGCTGCAAAAACTTGGATATCTTCCAGTCCTGACACTGTTATTTTATTTTTTAAGAAAGCTGCAAAAACTTGCATATCTTCCAGTCCTGACACTGTTATTTTATTTTTTAAGTGTACATGAGTGTGTACTTGGAAACTGTCACAACTAATTGTAAGAAATATAAAAGGAAATTCTGATTAGATACTTGGAATATGGAATAATGGTGTAACACCCCTTAATAATAATGCTGTAGCATCCCTTAGATATTAATATTAATTTGGTGTGATATAACTACCCTCTCTTTGTATTAATTAATAATCATATCCAATTAGTCACAATTAACTTCTTGAGATACTCTTGTTAAAATGATGTGAAAATAACTCAGTTAAACTTTGCTCTTCCAAGTAGATGTTTATGATTATGTTTATTTGAATGTTTACTTCATTGTGATGGATAATATGAATGAATGAATATGATTTGGTTTATATTTTTTTTTATTAAAATGAATAGTGTTAAATAAAAATTGGTTTTATTTAGAGGGAAGAATTTTTATTCATTGGTTTGGGATTAAGATTTAATTTTTTTTTTTTTGATTTGTTAAGATATTGTTTTCTTTGAAGAAAGAAAACATGTTAATTGTTTAAGACTTAAAAGTATTTAGTAAGAGTGGAACTTTGTCTCTTTTAATTGGTCATGTTTTCATTAAATAAAAGTGATCGGTCATCCTGAATTTACAGCCAGTAATTACTATCCTAAATATTAATTGACAACCAAGTTATGATGAATTTTGCAACTTTCTAATATATATACTTTAGGTGAGATCTTATGAGCTGAATATGCTATTGGTAATATTCTTTACATATTGTAGGTAAGATATTATGAGTATTGGATATGTTATTGAAAGTAAGTTCTTATGAGTATTGGATATGTTATATTAAACTATGAAAAAAAAAAATTCAAGCTCCTAGTGAACGAGAAAGTTAAACTGCAATTTTTGTTACCATTGGTTTTGCTTTTTCCTTTTACCTATTGTAAATTTAGTTAGTGGTTTAACTTTGGGGAGATTGAATTGATGGAAAGGAAAATTAATAAATTATTTTTTTGTTTTAATATATTTTTAATTTTAAAAATAAAAAAATTGAATTAATTTGAGTTTAATGTGATTGTAATTTTAAATAATCACGTGATCAGATGATTGTAATAATCTAATTGTAAATTTAAATGATCACATTGTTACAAAATTTAAAATTTATTATTGACTTTGTAGTTTGGCCGTGGAGCAACTCCTACATACAATCGAATTAACGATGAACATTAGATTATAACCCAAAAAAAATTGTGTTAATTTTTTAAACGGATTTTCAAAAGATACGTCATTGTTATTTTTGGGGAAGAATTCTTGAATACGTTGAAAGGACAAATTGCGATATTTTGTGTTAATTTTTAAACGGATTTTCAAAAGATATGTCGTTATTTTTGGGGAACTTGGTAGGGGAAGAATTTTTGAATACGTTGAAATGACAAATTGTGAGAGATATCACAATAGATAAAATGTTTTTGATGTTTTTGGTGTGGAGAGATATAATGGATATTTAGAGTATTATTTTAAGTTATTGTTTTTGTTAATTTGAAAAGTAAAATATAATGAAATTTAAGATTTAAAATGTTATTTTAATATTAATTAATTAATATATTAGTTATTTAGTAAGGTTTTCCAAAATTTTGGATTCAAAATTTTATTGTACCTATTTTTAAAAGTGGGGATACAAGTAATTTTTCTAATTATAGGATCATTATCATTAACCATATTTTAACTAATCTATATGGAAGTATTTTGGAAAAGAAGATCATCACATTGCTATAAAGCCATGGAAAATGAGCTAGACACCACGTTGGGTATAGAGGCTATCATTCCACTATGGACCACCTTGTCACAATTAGGATCATTGCAGAGGAGTAACATAATGATAAAACCGATCTCATTTGTTGTTCCGTTGATTTTAGAAAAACTTTTTGACACTGTTCCTAGGACTAACCTCTAGAATAAGTTAGCAGAGCTTAAAGTCCCTTTTGAGTTAAGAGTTGTTGCACTGAGGCTATATGAGAAAGTTATTGCCAAGTTTAGGAACACTAAGGGTTGGTCAAAAGAAATTAACTATAATATAGGAGTCAAGCAAGGTTGTCCCCTATCCCCTATCCCCTACCCTTTTCGACATTTATATTGATAAGTTAGAAGATTGTTTGGAGGATGCACACTGTGATGGCCCAACTCTCGCTAGTATAGTGATCATCCTCCTTATTTATGTTGATGATATTGTTCTTATGGTGAAGAGTCCCTATGACTTAGGTAAGGAACTAATAACCTTCAAGGACTTTTTCTATAACATGGGCATGACTGTGAACACTGACAAAACAAAGGTTATGATAATTAAATACAAAAGGATCACCTAAGATACTTTTGTTTATGGAAACAATAGCTTGGAGGAAGTGCCTTCATAGAAGTATCCTGGAATCGATAACCACCACAAGCTCAATTTGAAATACAACGTTCAAAAAAGGATAGATGGAGGGTGGAAAGCTTATTATGGGCTTGAAAACAATTGTAAATTAGCAGACCTTTGGATTTGGGATAAAAAAAAATTGTCTTCCACGCTCTTGTCACTCCAGTTATCTTATATGGATGTGAATTTTGGGGTTGCAGTATATCTATAGAATCCCGGAAAAAGATAGAGCAGATCCAAAAGAATTTTATAACTTATAATCTCAAAATTAAGGGAAATACACCCTATCATATCCTCGTCATAGAAGCAAGGCTTTCCCCCATTGAGATCATTTCCATGATTAGATACCTAACGTACAAGAACAAGATAAAAAACATGGATGAGAAGAAGCTTCCCAAAATTGCTTCAAAATCTAGCCAAAACCACCAACGACTCAAGTGGGGATGGCATAAAGATGCCAAATCTTGGATAAATCATTGAAGAATACAAGAATAAGCTATCATGCATAATATCTATAATATTACAAATATTATAACTTCTAATTTTCAAGAGAATATGTGGTGTGATTAAGGATTAGTGGATAAAAGGAAATTAAGATACTACAAGGAGGTGGTCAACCATAATTTAGAAGATCAAAATTACCTCTAAGTGTTGAAAAGTGTAAAGAAGAAAATCAACATTGTTAAAATAAGAACAAACCTTCACGAGCTACATAGTGAAATCGAGGGTTGAACATTTCCCAAAACACCATGGGATGAGAGAATCTGTCACCTTTGTGACACTAAGCGAGTAGAATATGAAAAACACTTCCTCTTGGATTTCCCTGCCTATACCCATATTAGATCCCAATTTAAAAATATCTTCCACATTACCGACCTATCTAACCTTGTAAGTCATTAAAACTCTAGTGATCATGGAACAATTCTCTCAATGTTTTTTGAGCATAAAAATACAATTTTAAAGAGATTGAAGTAATCACTTACCTTCTTAGGGTTAGATAGCTAATTGGTCTCAGTGGAAGTTAATCATCATCATCATTTTTAGGTTATAATATCATCAATTAAAATATTATATAAGAAGTATTTAAAGTATATTTTAATATTTTAGTTTCATGTATTTTATAAGAATTTTAAATAATAAATATTTATTATATTTATTTTAATGAAATTTTGCATCTTAAAACCATAAAAATAATTTTTTTGTAAAGATATTAATTATAATTTAACAATTTTATTATCCACAGGGAATAGGGTAGGGTATGTATACCTCCTTAGACTTTATCTGTGAAAATTTCCATTCTATGGTTATCAATTGAACAAGATGCTAGCTTATTTTTAGTCATCCATCCAAATCAATGAATGAGATCTTATGTTAATAACTTAATTAACAAACTTAATTAAAATTGCAAATTTACTCCACTATTAATTTTTTATCGTTTTACAATATTAGATTTACATTTATTCTACCTTTAATTATGACAGCCACATAATTACAATCCATAGTTTCATATTCTATGGTTTCACCAACAGCCATTTAGCAGCTGTGCTACTTATTTTTCATCAAAAACATTTAAAGAAGTATATGATTTCCTTATACCAAGATTTAGTGATAAAAACGGGTGGTAGAAGTGGTTGGGAGTCATCTCTCTTAACCATCATAGTGGATAGCCATGAGATTGTGAGAAGGTGCACTCGGTGATGCTGGTGCTTGGCGATTCGCTTGTGGAAGGTCTGTATAAGTCAGAGCTTGGAGCAATGGTGACCAATACTATTTCTCAGCATGGAATCCAATTGGTTGGAAACACGCATGGAGCGACTATTGAAAACCTGAAAAAGAACCCTTCTTTAGATATGGTGTCGAGGTAGATGTGCAGAATCTGATCAATACCCTTGGAAAAGAATTTGGAGGCTGGGCATAGGATGAGGATGCTGTGGTGATATGAGATTTCAAAACTTTGCTAGTAGAATTGTTGAGCTACTCTCCTTGAAATACTAAGAATTAAGTCTTTGCTAGTAGAATTATTGAGCTGCTCTCCTTGAAATACTAAGAATTAAGTCTTTGTACCAGAAGGCTGTTGTTGCCAGGTCTTGATGGAGTTATAGCATTGATAAAAAGAGGTTATTCCAACAATTTCCAGGGATCAATAAGATTGATACCTACTATAATACCTTGAAACAACTGTTGAACTCGCTCGATCCAATGGGACATAATTTGGTCTGAAACAATGGTTTTGGGCTCATCCTGTTGTTATTTTCAGTTGCTTTGTATTAAAAAATGTAGAAAAGATAATGGTGGCTTGTTCAAAAGAAAAATACCAGCTATGGGAGCATCACAAAATGTTGGAGGCGTGCTTCCCTTGGAGAATTTTTTTTTTCATTGGATTATCCTCAACTCTTTTTGGAATTTTATGCTTCTCAATTACTTTTTACTTTTTATATATCAGAAGATATGGGTCTTCCTCAGGCAGTTGAGACAACATGGTTTCCTCTTAGTTTTGGGAACCTTCACTATGGGTTCAACAATTGGTTATTATTTTCATTGAGGATTAATTCATATGGAGAGTGGAAACAATGCTACTCCATAAGTGAAATCAAGTTGGGTTGCTTCATAACTTATTGAAGAAATATGTTAAGATGAAAGAGATGGAAATGTAGGTGGGTTTTTCTGGAAAAATGAATGGCATAGCCTAGTTCCATTGTGGATTGAAGATCTTATGTGGCCAGGTGTAAATGTGTGTGGAAGGTCTATTGCAATACACCATTGTACAAGATGCCTTTGACCATTTAATGAAGTTTTCTTCCAAATAGGAAATTGGAGTATTTTGGCCAACCATCTCTCCATGTTTTATTAGAATCAAAGGATCGACTTGATGATTTACTACGTAGTCAAAACACTTGGTGGTGTTACATATGACTATGTATTTCATGTGGATATTAAGGACAATGATACAATATTGGACAAGTAATATCAATAAACAAAATTCTATTTTTCAAGGATATGGCATGAATTCCTCCAAAATTGTTTTATCTTTAAAATATTGACTCCAGATTTGAAAGCAGATTTTGAGGCAACATTTGAGAAACCAATCCTAGGAATGAAGGGATTCATTCAACAACCAAAGAGGATATAAGAAATAGTAGAGGATTTCATGAGAGGGGTAGTAGGTTAGGGAATATTCTGGCAGTGTAATTATGTTCTTTGGTAGGAATCCCATGATGCTATTGTAATTTCTCAACATCAAAGATTAATTCATGGATTCATGGCTCATTCTAAGCTATTGTGTTCTCTTTTATTTTTCTGTGTTAAGCCTCTTTAATTTCATATGTGTTCTTCTTATGTAATCTGTAAATTTACAGTCAGACTTATATGTGTTTAATTCAACAATTTGGTATGACCACCACTGTTGTCGATCAAAGATTGCATGTTACTTTGCAGTTATTATGTGTTTAAATTCACATATTTGTGCTCAGTCAATACACTTCATTTACTTTTGCTAAATTCTTCATTTAGATGCTCAAAAAAACCATTCTTCTTCATCTCAGATCTGCAGAGACTTCCTTATGCTCTTCTAGAACTAATATTTATTGTTCCTCTCTTTTCTTCCATCTTCAAATATCAACTTTTGTGTTCTTTTGGATGAGACTCCATGACTGATGGATTAGGCGTATAATCTAAGAGGATTACAATATTTTATTTACATCCAACTACCATTTAATCTCTAAACCATGCATACCAAGATAATCCTTTGTTAATCATTCAAATACGACATCTTAAGCTTATTATTAAAGAGATTCTTCTTGGTGACAGTGAGCAACCAACTCTCTTATATATCATGAGGGAGCCCCCTCTGGTCCAAGGGACAACCTAGATTTGAAGTTGTTTTAAAGATGTCTTGGCATGGTTTCTAAACAACTAGAAACCATCTCAAGTTACAACAGGCGGGGAGACCTTCGCCGAGGTCCTCAACGAGACGAAACTTGGGGTTGCTCCGACTCCCAAGTTTGGAAAGTGAATGCCTTCGGCATGTGAACGTGCTAACGAGATTTCCCAAGTATGAAGTGAACAAGATACTAGGGCATGTCATCATATATGAGGGGTGCACCAAGGTTGGGTGTGTTGGTCCCAAGGGGCATGACCTTTGACGAGCATATGGGTTCATTTGGGAGTGTAACATACCAAGCACCCAGGTTGGGCCATGCCATATAAAACACTCTCTTTTACCACTCCGATACCATTAATTATATTGATATGTTCTTTATATGAACATAGTTAAGAGGAATAATAACAATATACAACGATAATAATTCATACATATAAACAATATAAATTCCAAATAGAACATCATAATTCATAACATAGCATTTGCAAAAACACATAAAGACACTTATATTTAGTCAATTAAACACCAACTGTATGTATACCTTCCATGTTCCTCCCATCCATAGGGCACACTGCTCATAATCTCAACATTGGGTCACCCCCGAGCTGGGGCTAAACTCTACCCAGGAAAAGGAAGTTCTAAGCCAATCCAGGGTCTATCAATCAACAACAATTCTCAGCTTTAGGTACTGACTCAAGCAACCAACCTACAATCCCTCATCCCCCACATTCCCATCCCACCCCAGGAAGTGTACCCCTTCTCTGCTCGACAGTGCCTCGGCTACACCACTTCCCTTCTGGGGCTTCAGAAACATGCCTAACAAAGAGTCTCAAAGCCCTACAACTGTAACTTAACACCTTGGGAAATAATTCCCAACAGTTCTCCCACCTCAAGTGAATGCTCACAGGCCTGACAACCTAACTCTTCGATGTGCAACATAATCAAGTACCAGTAGAAATGGTAACATGGATGATTAAAAAATGGTAGGAAACATGAATGAAAATTATCCCTAAGGTGGGGAATTACACTATATCCCCAAATATATATGCATGTGTCCTTTAAGACACATGGCACCCAAGGGACTCCCTTTTCCCACTTGTAATTCGTTCCCTTCTCCCATGAACTTAGGATAACATAAAGTTATATCCCTACTTTAAACTTTAAGAATAATAACATAATATTCCTTTGGGATTAAGCCCTCAAGCTTATCCCCTTATTGTACTCTTAGCCCCCTTTCCAATCCTAGTGGATTTTATCCCCCCATCTCTTTTGTGTGGAAGGTTGATAGCAACGATGTACTTTATTAAAATATGAGTGTTTACATATTACAATAATAGACATGCTGACCTTTTAGTCAATCCAGGCTCTCCAGCCTAGCAGTCACATAGGTACTCTGTCCTATAATATCTTTGCTCACCAACCTATAAAACATATGTACAATTTGGGTTCGGCCTAGGGGTATTACATTCCTCTCCGCCTTTTTTATGCATTTTCCTTATGTAGTATATACACATATATAATCAAAAATTCAAAAGTATTCAAAAAGATGTGGGTATTCTTCCTGCATGGCCTCGTCATGTTCCCAAGTTACATCCTCAGGACTGTACCATGTTCATTTGACTTTTACTAGCCCTATGGCTCGATTCTTGAGCTTCTTGATCTTCTGGTCCAGTATGCAAACCGATTTCACTAGAAAGTTGCCTTCTTTCTCCACCTAGATCACATTCCAATCAATGATATGATTAACATCAGGTACATACTTTTTAATGAATGATACATGCAATACATTATGAATACACATTGATGCTGGTAAGGAAATAATGTATGCTACAGGACCAATCCTCTCTAGGATTTCAAATGGTCCACAATAATGAGCAGTCAGCTTTGAAAAATTTTGCAGCTTCAGGGAACTTCTTTTGGATTTTACTTTCAAGAACACATGGCCACCCACTTTGAATTCTATATGATTTCTACCCCTATCAATATAACTTTTTTGCCTATCTTAGGAAGCCTTTAAATTGTGTTTTATTCTCACCACTGTTGAGGAAAAGATATGAATTGATCTTACTCAAGCATTTTCAAAATTTACTATATAGATAGTGTTCCGCAATCTAACATAAACTATATCGAAGAAGACGTAGGAGTATATTCCATCTTTGTTTAAGAGGATAATATTCCCATGGAAAGAATCGATTTAGATGATGAATTATGGTGTATGCACTTTGATGGAGCACACTCTAATGAAGGTAACAGGGCTGGTATTATCTTGGTTTCCCCTGCAGGAAAAATTCATAATCTGTCATACATGTTGGATTTTTCTTGCACGAACAATGCCGCTGAATTAGAAGCTTTGATGTTAGGTATTGAGAATGCCCTTAATCTTGGTTTTGGTCACCTTTCAGTTTTTGGAAATTATGAGCTTGTTGTGAACCTGATACATAAGGCATGCTCTCCTAGCGACAAGCTGATGGAACAATACTCCCAAACTGTTTGGGCACTTGTCTTGAACCTTATATATTTTAACATTACCCATGTTAGGAAGGAGTTGAATTCAATAGTTGATCGGTTAGTTGTCTTTGCAACCTCTCCTACTCAACAACTCTTGCCTCACTAGCCTGATTGTCCTTTCCAATATCGACATCGTCCATATATTCCTGGCCATGTAGGATTTTGGGAGGCACTCTCGGATGATGAGAGCATTTGTGTTATCATCCAAGATGAACCTCCTAAGATCGAGGAAACTATATCCATGGAAAATCACAAGATTCATGAGGGTTTGATTCCTCTTGAGGCCTCATTTTCATGGAGTGTTAGAGGAAATAAAGAAGAGGAGGAGGAGTTACAACTAAAGGTGGTTGAAGCCATCTCCATGAACATTAGGACACTTGGATCTTCATTGAACATTAAAATAAATGTCCAGGGTTCTGATAAAGAAGGAATAAAGTCTACTAAATTACTCGGTGAATTTCAAGAGGTTTTTTCTTAGTTTAGTATGGATCTTCGTGGTTTTGATCCAGGTATTGTTCATCATACTGAGAAACCAGCTAGGAAAAAATGAAGACTTGTTAACTCTTCACTGAAGGAAACCTTTCGGGGAAAGTTGAAGATTTGCTTAAGGACTGAGATGTTTTTTTTAGTCCACCCTAAATGGGTTTCCAATTGGGAACCTACTTCAAAGACCACTAATGATATTAGAACTTGCATTAGTCTTTGAACTTTCAGGCAATAAATTATGAGAAATCCTTTCCCCCCTCTCATCATGAAAATGTTTCTGCAATAGGTTGTAGAGTTACACTTGGAGCACTTACCTGATAGTTTGTTTGGTTACGATAAAATCAAGGTAGAAGGGGAAAATATTCACAAAACCACTTTTACTACTAATTGCAATACTATGTCTTACAACTGCTGGCCTTCTAGTTTATTTGATACAAGTATCGCCTGAAAACGGCCTATAGAACCAACTTTTGATGAGTTGGTCAGTCTCCATGCTTACCTTGATGATTTAATCGTATGCATCAAAAGGCTGATAGTTAGGTCAAAATTTCAAGTGTTGGGTGGTTTCCAGATTACTTTTTTCTTGGACACTAACTCAAAAATTTCGAAGGAATTACAGAGAAAATGGTTTTCCCACACCACTAATAGTCCTCGCTTGAAGTATTGCGAGGGACCACCGTGAAAGGTGTTTTTGCTGATGGTATTCTTTTGTATACTAGTAGTTTATCTCTGCTTTCAATTTTTGTGCTTCTTTTTTTTCTTTATAGGTTTCTGCTTTTTTAGTTGACTTTTGCTGCATCTTATTTGCGTCTTTAACTGTTGTCTTTACTATTGCTGTTTTAATTTTTGCATTATTACTTACGTTACAATTTTTGTCTTTACCATCTTTTAAGTGTTTGGTCAAGTTAGAAGGTTGGATCAATTCTTCCACAGTGACACCTATGCAAAATCATTGTTACTCAATAACAATCGAGCTTACACGGTTGTTATGATCTCTCCTATGAAGGGCCTTTTGAATTTGTTACATATTTCTGCTACTATCTTACAAGGGATTGGTTGTTTCTCGCTTCTTCTTGCCATTTCTTCATCCATCGATATCTTAAGAGAAAATCTATAAGTTTTCCTCTTTCAAGTTGAGAGCATTTTACAGCCAAATGACTATGCATACAGTGGTAACACCCCTCATACTTAACACTTTTCATGAGTTATTCCCAAATTCTTGTTCATCTTTCCATTAAATCCTCTCACTTCCCCCTGTTGCATAATCATTCAAGTTATGTCTTCTTGAAATTACTATTCTTGGTCTGTGAAACCATGGGTTCTAAATTCTAATCTGTTAAAACAAATTTCCCTGTGGAGTCGCCAGTTTGTTGACGATTGAAAACATCAACTAGTTCTGCCCGCAAAGTGTTGCTAAAGCCTATTATTATAAAACTAAATAATACTAGTAGGTGGGACCCCCTTGAATTATTGAAGAGCAGATATGTTCTTTTTATTTTATTTTATGATGATGTGCCACAGAAGTTTACATGGTTTTTGTTGATTTCATTGATGTGAGTTGAGCTTTCACTACAACCTGCTATTCATTAATGGTGATTGTTCCCATTGCACCTGCATAATAAACATGTTAGTAAAATTACATGAGGGGGCAGTTTTGAAGAAAGAAAAATATTACAACGAGTGCAAAGGGACCAGTTCTGCAATACTACATGCATAAGATATTTGTTGGTTATTGTTAAACCCTAGCTAAAAAGGAGATGGCTATGAAATTGTGTTAAAATAAGTTTTACATGCATATGGTGGAAATTTTGGTGGTGCATGGAAGTAAAGGTTTGTGATTTTATATAGTCTATATGTATGGTTATTATGCTATGGTTCAAATTGATGTTGATCATGCTATCGGTGATGATTCTATACATGATATCTCATATTGTATAATGGTCATGCGATTTATTTGAGTTATATTGGGAATATGAATATGGGCGGAGTAATAATGTGAATGGTTGAATTGTTATGTGGAACTTGAATTATGTTATAGTTTAAATTTGTTGAAGTTCTCGATGCAAGGGTTGATTAATGGTGTTAATGGGGGGCTCGTTGGAATGTATTATGGAGTAAATGAGATATGGGTGGAGGCGACGTGCATTTACTGCACGTCACCTTTACCCTTCCCGTTGGCCGCTACCCTAGTCAGACTATTGTTTGATCTTGTTGTTGTGTTCATGCTCCGGATTTTTTGTAGGATGAAACAGCTCAGCCACCTCCCATCTTAAGGATTTCGATTAACATGTATGTCTCTTTTCGCCATTCTTGAATTCACTCTGGTTATGAAATATTTTTGGCTTAGTTGTGTGGGTTTGTGTTTGTCTTGAGTGCTACAACTGTGTGAAATTTTTGTTTTAAATGGAAATGTATGGTTCTTCTATAATGGTTTTAAGTTCTTCGAAGCTGGTAGTCTTCCTGGGTGATAGTTATTTGTTTCCACTACATTTTGGTTTAAGGGTTTTTGTTTAAATCATGGTTGGAAGGTTGCCTTCATGATTCTGGGGTTTAACTAGATCCATGTCTTCCTGTTTCGACCCTATCAAGGAACCATCTCCCGTTCACAAGTGAATCATAATTCTCCTTATGCGTACACCTTTGGCCTCAAAGTTTCACTACAGTTAGTTCCTTTCCTCATGTGAAGGCTACCGTGCAAACCCTTAACCCTCTAGACTGGAGTTGCATAGGTAGACTATAAAGCATGTTGAGTTGTTCCTGATTATTGTGGTCTTTTACTTCAAATGTGGGCTCACCCGTTAGTCGTATAATAGTCGTGTTGGTATGGTTTTCATCATTGCCTATGTGATAATAGTGTGAACCTTGCATTTCCACTACACTTCTAAAGTTCATAGTCACCCGCCTGATGTCAAATAAATCAGTTGTTTTTAATGGAAGGGCCTCTACCCATTTCGATTGGATGCGTGGATATACACAACTACCTCGTCTTGTTCAATCGATTAATTTTATTTTTTTTACCACAGTGGCAAATTGTTGGTTCATGTACAGTCGCTAGTTTTGCACTTATGGTGATCTGGTCAATGACTGACATTGGTCACAAATACTTAGGTTTTCTCACACAGGTCACGTTTACGTATGGTATTTTTCAAATGAAACATGAGGCATGATAACTATGGTTTCCTTGGAGCCGAACGATAATCGAACTAGATAACTTTAGAACGCATATCCACGACATCCTTGTGTTGTTGGTTGAATAAGCCTGAGTACACACAGCTTAATTGAATCACAATGTGAATTAACAAACCAACCACTTATTAATGAGAACTGTCTCAGCGCGATATGTTGAGTTATTGTCATGAATGTGTGTTTGTTGTGATAAGTGGAAATGTAGCATTGTGAAGTTGGTTAGTTGTGCTCTGTGTGTAGTATGGATAGTTTTTTTTTTATTCAACGATAACCTCAGAGTTTTAAGCATGTTATTTATTGCAATTGACCACTGTTGATGACATTAACGTTGGATATTTGGCTCGTATTTTAAGTCTCATTGAGTTGTTTTGTTTACAATGGTATGGTTATGTTGCCTTGGAAATTTATTCCTGCATAGCCTATGTCTAAATGGTGGTTGTTGGTTGTATAGTCAATTGTCGTTTCACGTGTGGCATGTGAAGTTTTGATTATTTTGATATTTCTACTACATATATATATATGGGAATGAATATCATTACAAATATTGATTGGCTCTATTACAGAAATAATGAATTCATTACTATTTTGGAAATGCTACATTTAAATATAGATGTGGATTGGGGAAATGTATGGAAGTGGTGGATGTTAATGATTACGGATTGGAAATGATTGTTGTTGTTGACTATTATAAAATGCAGAATGTGCGAATAAAGAAAAAAAAACCTCTTACAAATTGTGTGAATTACTTATGTTTTGTAATGGCATTGTGTCGGATATTAATGGAAAGAGAAATTAGGCAAATACAAAGGAATTATGACTCAGTCATTTGATTTTTGGTTGATGTGTACTTTTCTTACTGCAAAATCTGTTATGGATTTCTTGATTAATCTCATGAACAATAAACGTTTTTTCCCCTCTCATTATCTCATTTTCCGCTAATTACAGCCCCCTCAGATATCCCATATTTACTTTGTTCACTCTCTGTTCTTATATTGATTACATCCAAGACAATTTATGTGTTAAATGGATGAAGTGGAAATATCTTGAGTGGATTGTAGTAAGGTTTATTGGGTGATTTACAGTTGATTGTTGTTGTCATTGAGCAATCACCATTTCTTCTCCCTGTTCATTATATCATATTTTCGCTCAATACAAACCCCTCACATATCCCATAACATTGTTTCACCACCCCTGCTCATTGATTAACGTTAGAACAATTTGTATGGATTGGATTGCATGAGCATGATACATTCTAAGTCAAATCTATTCATATTTTTAAGGAGTTGTCATGCATGGTTATTTAAAAGACTATTTGTTAATCGTTAACATATGCAGGATGAGTTTTTTCAGTCGAGGAAGCCATGGCCAAGGAAACAGAGGTAGAGGTAACTGGAACCGAGGCCCAAGAAGGCCCAGGTTCTCTATACATTTTGATGTTGATTCATAAGAGCTTGGGCAATTGTTTTATGATGTATTATTTAATTGGATTGGGCAGGGAATAGTCCAACCTATGCCTGAAAGGCCTCCTTTCCAAGCTCCTCAAGCCCTTAACATCCCTGTGCCTCCTCCTGTCTCTTTATAGCATGAAGTCCTTGAAAATGATGGGTGGCAGTAGATTGTTCGCCTAACATTCTCCCAACACTGTGGCTTGACCAACTTGACTTTGCCTGCTCCTTCACCTTTGAACCCCATTGTCCAAGATGCCCCTAACCACTCTCCAGTGAAATCCTCCCATGCCAACAAGATATTGAATATTGAAGCCCACCATGTCATCCATCGACCAAATCACCATAAGTGAAAAACTAGCAACTACACATGAATGAACAATTCGCCATTGTGGTAAAAAAATTAAAATCAATCGACCGAACAAGTCAAGGTAGCTATGTATACCCACACATCCAATTGAAACGGGAAGAGGCCCTTCCATTAAAAACAAATGATTTCTTTTACATCAGGCGGGTGACTGTGAACTTTAGAAGTGCAACGACAATGTAAGGTTCACACTATTATCACAGAGGAAGTGAGAAAAACCATACCAAAATGATTGTTAGATGACCAACAGGTGAGGCCACATTCAAAGTAAAATACCACAATAATTGGGAACAACTTGACATGCTTGATAATCTCCCTATGCAACTCCAATCTAGAGGGTTAAGGGTTTGCACAGTAGCCTTCACAGGAGGAAAGGATCTAACTGCAGTGAAACTTCGAGGCCAAAGGTGTACGCACAAGGAGAATTATGATTCACTTATGAACGGGAGACAATTCCTTGACAGGGTTGAAAAAGGAAGATAGGTCTCTAGTTAAACCCCATAATCATGAAGGCAACCTTCCAACCTTGATTTAAAAAAAAACCCTTCAACCAAAACATAGTGGCAACAAATAAATATCACCTAGGAAGACTAACAACTTTGAAGAAATTAAAACCATTACGGTAGAACCATCCATTTCCATTTAAAACCAAAATTTCACACAGTTGCAGCACTCAGGACAAACACAAACCCACACAACTAAGCCAAAAATATTTCATAACTAGAGTGAAGTCAAGAATGGACAAAGAGACATAATTGTTAATCAAAATCCTTAATATGGGAGGTGGCCTAACGGTTTCACCCTACCAAAAATCCAGAGCGTGAACACAACAACAAGATCAAACAATAGTCTGACTAGGGTGGCGACCAACGGGAAGGGTAAAGGTGACATGCAGTAAATGGACGTCGCCTCCACCCATATCTCATTTACTCCACAGTACATTCCAACGAGCTCCCCATTAACACCATTAATCAACCCTTGCATCGAGAACATCAACAAATTTAAACTATAACATAATTCAAGCTCCACATAACAATTCAACCATTCACATTATTACTCCGCCCATATTCATATTCCCAATATAACTCAAATAAATCGCATGACCACTATACAATATAAGATATCATGTATAGAATCATCACCGATAGCATGATCAACATCAATCTGAACCATAGAATAATCACCATACATATAGACTATATAAAATTTCAAACCATTACTTCCATGCGCCACCAAAATTTCCACCATATGCATGTAAAACGTATTTTAACACAATTTCATAGCCATTTCCTTTTTAGCTAGGGTTTAACAATAACCAACGAATATTTTATGCATGTAGTATTGCAAAACTAGTCCCTTTGCACTCATTGTAATACTTTTCCTTCTTCAAAACTGCCCCTCATGTAATTTTACTAACATGTTTATTATGCAGGTGCAATGGGAACAGTCACCATTAATGAATAACAGGCTATAGCGAAAGTTCAACTCACATCAATGAAATCAACAACAAACATGTAAAATTATGTGGCACATCATCATAACATAAAAAAAAATAGGTCTTCTCTCCAATAATTCAAGGGGGTCCCACCTACTAGTATTATTTAGTTTTATAATAATAGGCTTTAGCAACACTTTGCAGGTGGAACTAGTTGATGCTTTCAATCTTCAAAAAACTGGTGACTCCACAGAGAAATTTGTTTTAACAGATTAGAACTCGGAACCCATGGTTTCACAGACCAAGAATATTAATTTCAAGAAGATGTAACTCGAATGATTAAGGAATAGGGGGAAGTGAGTGGATTTAATGGAAATATGACCGAGAATTTGGGAATAACTCATGAAAAATGTTAAGTATGAGGGGTTTTACCACTGTATGCATAGTCATTTGAATGTAAAATGCTCTCAACTTGAAAGAGGAAAACTTATAGATTTGCTCTTAAGATCTCGATTTATGAAGAAATGGCAAGAAGAAGCAGGAAACAACCAATTCCTTGTAAGATAGCAATGCAAATATGTAAAAAATTCAAAAGGCCCTTCAAAGGAGATATCATAACAATTGTGTAATCTCGATTGTTATTGAGTAACAATGCTTTTTGTGGAGGTGTCACTGTGGCATAATTGATCCAATCTTCTAACTTGACCAAACACTTAAAAGATGGTAAAGACAAAAATTGTAACATAAGTAATAATGTAGAAATTAAAACAACAACAGTAAAGACAGTGGTAAAAGACACTAATAAAACATAGCAAAACTCAACTCAGAAAGTAGAAACTTGTAAAGCAATAAAAGAAGAACAAAAATTGAAAGCAGAGCTAAACTACTAGTATACAGAAGAATACCATTAGCAAAAATACCTTTCATGCTGGTCCCTCACAATACTACAAGCGAGGATTATTAGTGTTGTGGAAAAACCATTTTCTCTGTAATTCCTTAGAAATTTCTGAGTTAGTGTCCAAGACAAAAGTAATCTGGAAACGACCCAACACTTGAAATTTTGACGTAAGTCTTAGCCTTTTTACGCATATGATTAAATCTTCAAGGTAATCATGGAGATTGACAAACTCGTCGAAAGTTGTGTGTATAGTCCGTTTTAAGGCGATACTTGTATCAAATAAACCAGAAGGCCATCAGTTGTAAGACATAGTATCACAATTAGTAGTAAAAGTGGTTTTGTGAATATTTTCCCCTTGTACCTTGGTTTTATCGTAACCAAACAAACTTTCAGGTAAGGGCTCCAAGTGTAACTCTACAACCTATTGCAGAAACATTTTCATGCTGAGAGGGGAGAAAGTATTTCATATAATTGCTTTCTTGAAAGTTCAAATACTAATGCAAGTTTTAATATCATTAGTGGTCTTTGAAGCAGGTTTCCGATTGGAAACCCATTTAGGGTGGACTAAAAAAAACATCTCAGTCCTTAAGAAAATATTTAACTTCCTTTGAAAGGTTTCCTTCAGTGCAGAGTTAACAAGTCTTCATTTTTTCCTAGTTGGTTTCGTAGTATGTTGAACAGGACCTGGGTCAAAACCATGAAGATCCATTTTAAACCAAGCAAAAACCTCTTGAAATCCACCGAGTAATTCAACAGACTTTATTCCTTCTTTATCAGAACCCTAGACATTTATTTTAATGTTCAATGAAGATCCAGGTGTCCTAATGTTCATGAAGATGTCTTCAACCACCTTCAGTTGTAACTCCTCCTCCTCTTCTTTATTTCCTCTAACACTCCATGAAAATGAGGCCTCAAGAGGAATCAAACCCTCAGGAATCTTGTGATTTTCCATGGATGTAGTTTCCTCGGGCTGAAGAGGTTCATCTTGGATGATAGCACAAATGATCTTATCATCCGGGAGGGCCTCCAAAAATCCTACATGGCCAAAAATATATGGACGATGCCGAGATTAGAAAGCGCATATAGGCCAGTGAGGCAAGAGTTGTTGAGTAGGAGAGGCTGCAAATATAGCTAACCGATCAACTATTGAATTCAAATCCTTCCTAACATGGGTAATGTTAAAAGAGAGAAGGTTCGAGACAAGTGCCCAAACATTTTGGGAGTATTGTTCCATCAACTTGTCCTAGAAGAGCATGCCTTATGTATTAGGTTCACAGCAAGCTCAGAATTTCAAAAAATTGAAAGGTGACCACAACCAAGATTAAGGGTGTTCTCAATCCCTAACAACAAAGCTTTGACTTCAGCGACATTGTTTGCACAAGAAAAATCCAACCTGTATGACAGATGATGAATTTTTCATGCAGGAGAAATGAAGATAATACTAGCCCCATTACCTTCGTTAGAGCGTGAACCATCAAAGTGCATACACCATAATTCATCATCTAAATCGCTTCTTTCCAGAGGAATATTATCCTCTTCAGCAAAGATTGAATATACTCCTACCTCTTCTTCAATATAGTTTATGCTATATTGAGGAACAATCTCTATGTACTATGTAGGGTGAAATTCTTCCTTCTCTCAGGACTATAATGTTCATGCCATTCTGAGGAATGGATAAATGTGTCCTGTTGAGTGAGAGGTATCCACTCGTTAGGGCTTTCCAATCTCTTCACAAGATAATTGAATAATTGCTTACAGGCATATCGATCAACTGAATGTTGAGGGTTGTCCTTATCTCGGGATGAGCGCATAAGACCAAGTTTACATATTTAATATCGCCTATGGTTGTTTTTTGTAGACTATGATAGGAAAGCATGCTTCAGGTGTTTTCATTTGTACAAGATAAGCCTAGCTCTTGCATAATAATCTTCGACATAACACTTGGGCCTGAACCACCATCAATGAGGCAACAATGGGCGATTTTATCCATGAACTTTACATAAATATAAAAAGGTTTTTTTTTATAGGGTATCTGAAGTTATTTACACCTACTTTATTTACAGAAGAATCCTCTTCGCTTACCTCTTTAGAAATATTGGCCACAATAGAAGCCTTTCCTTCCATGAATTCTTTCAGATGCATCTATTGTTCAGGGATGACAACCATGTCTAGGAGGGTTGCATATGCTTTGATGTTAGCCAATTGATTCAATATGTTGTATTTGGAAGAGGTGGGGGGGGAGGAGTGATTCTTTGACTCTCAGTAATTTTAGGAAACTAGGGCACAACAATGGTTGAGGATGAGCTCGGGCTAGAAGAACTACGAGGAGGGTAAAACTTTCCTTTTGGGGCATAGGCTTTGTTTCTGGTATTGATAACCATGACATATTTTGGCTCGAAAAAATCTATGAAAACGATAGTGGCTTCTGGTATTTTACCAAAGATCTTGTCTCTGACACTCTTCCTTA